>JAVLUE010000134.1:0-216192 GCA_034190945.1 Octodonta nipae
TAATTTTGAATGAAAGTTTTGTTTTTTTTCTCTATTAGAAAATTATTATTAATTAAACTGTGTTTCTTTAAAAATTATTATTCATTAATTTTGTAATTAATTGTTAGCCACCATCGAATGGACTTGCCACCCTGTATGGAAAAGATCGTCAATGGCATGCTGTATTTGTGATATGTGCCATCCTAATGATGATCTCAATGATGAATTTGGTTATTTTTGGTGAAGACGATCATCACCATCATCATCATCATCATTCGCATAATCATAATCGTTATGGAACAGGAAATAGTAATAGCAACCATTATTATCATCATTCAACAAGTCAACAACAACAAAATTTTCATCGAAAGTTTTCTACAACCATGATACCGACATCAGCAAACAATGCCACCACATTCACTCAATCAGCTATCAATCACCAGGATCTAGTCGATCATACGAAAACATTCACCGTTACGATGCCGCCGCCGATGCCTCCAACACTTTTATCGCAAGCTCAAATAGTGGCCATTCGAGCCGCCAATAATGATTCGAATAATCGTCAAAATTCAATGCCAGATCATGTGATAACTTTGGACCCTGTGATTCTGAGCCAAACCAGTCAAATGAATTTGATTCTCAAAAACTCTTCAAACCTTTTGTTTCTGCTTCATCCCAGTCTATCGATCAATGCCACCCATACGGTGTGGTTGTTGAAAAATCTTTATTCAAATTCCACAGAGAATAATGAACAGAGCAAAGAACACGAACAACAAAAACTATCGCAAAATCATATGAAACCAAAACAATTTTATTTGTTGACTGAAGAAAATTTACGATCCTTCTTTCAACACTCTCAACGAATCGGATCTTTCTCAACCAAAGATTCGTTTCGACGACGTAAATCTTATCCGACCAAACTATCGGAAGTGATTTTAGTGATAAGTGGATGCCTTTTTTTCATCAGTTTCTTTCTTGGCACTTTTGCACAGATCAAATCCGAAGTGAGCTTTTACAATATGTTGATGCGTTTTATTCATTGGAATCAACAATGGATTATTGAAGAATATAATCCTGGTGAAGTGTTGGTAGAGCCGTCTACCATCAATGAACAACTAATAGTCAACCACCATCGTCACCACAACAACAATCTTCAACAAATAACAGTAAATCATCAATCATGGTCTCTTCTAGTGAATCAACAAACAAACCGGTGACGATCAATATTTAAGCTTTTTTTAAATTCGAATGATCGAACTTTAGATTCAAGGTTTTTTTCTTTATACAAGTTTTCTCCTGTTTCAAATTCATTTGACATTTTATTTTTTTTTTCAATTAAACTCAATGTGTGTGCGTTTGATTAGAGTGCTGATGATTTTTACCTGAGTGATTTTTTTTTACACAAAGTTTTAATGTGAATTACACGACATTTTGTTCTTTTTGTATTGGTTAAATAGGTTCGTTTTCAGTTTCGAATTTCTATTCAATCGGTTTTTTTTTTATATAACATATTCACTTTTTTTACAATGAATTTTCGATTTATAATATAGGCTGTAAAATATAATGTTTTAATATTTTTAAAAAAAATAAATTTTATTATATAATGATATAATTTTGGAAGAGTTTTTTTAACTTTGGGAATTGATTGAATAACGATTCTTCAACGAAAATACATTCAATCACAACAAATATAAGTGAATCAATGAATTGATAAAATATTTTATTTTCAAGAAAAACTTCAGAAATTTTTCATTCCAACAGCTTGTTACAGTTTTTTTTCAGACATTAGTCACTGTTATCACAGATTTTTACTTTAGTTTTTGTTGTTATCAGATCATTAAGATGAAGAAAAAATTTTAAAAATATTTTCAGTGTTTGTTATCATATTCCACAATTTTTGGTGTTTGATTTGAAACAATTATTTTGAATATTTTCTTAAGCAAAAAAAAAACGAACTTGGGATTGTCATCGAATTCGAATAGAAAATGGTTTAGATAAGAGCATCAAATTAATTGAATACAAAATAATGAAATAACGATTTATCTCTGTTCGCAGTAACAAAATAAACTGAAATTATCTTTTTTTTAAATAGTTTCAGTATCAACCAATCATAGAATAATTTAAAGAGCTTTGAATATTCAAATACATAGAAAATTTTTTGAAATCAGAGAATTTTCAAATTAAGTAGAAAAATAGTTTAAAAATATATTGATAAAATTTTTAAAATTAATTAATTTGAGAGAAATTACAAAACAAGAAATTTTTTTTTTTTTTGCTGAAATCTTATCATTGCATTCAATGATTTTATAGTTTTATCGATTACAAATATTATTGGTTGGTATTTAAAAATATCTTATTAATTATCTATTTTTTTTCTAAAATTTAGATTTTTTAAGTTTATATCCGTTTTTTGTTTTTCCAAACTCATATCATTCAATCTAAATTTTTTTTAAGGGAAAAAAAATTTATGTTCAAAGTTCAGTATTATCAAAAGTAAGTGGAACTTGTTCGGGCTCATAAATAACTTTTTGATTCAAATCTTTCTCAGGTTGGGGAGACAGAGACTTGAGCTCTTTGGGAGACATGAATGGCGATGTGGGATAGTATCGATGAACCTCATAACAATTGTGAACAGTATGGGAATTGAATTGAGGCCAATATTGTTGTTGTTTGTTGTCTTGATTGTTACAACGATTTCGATGAACATTAGAATTATTATTGTTGGACAAACTTATTTGACTAGCTTTTGCCAATTTGAACATAACTTTTTTGATTGTTTCGTTGACATTATTGGTGGTTGAACGTTTCGAAAAGATTGTTTGAAATTGATTTTCACTGTTCGATCGATACATCGATCCCAAAATATTAAGCTGAGAATGGTGAGTGTCGTTGTGATGGGCCAATTTCAAGCCTTCATTGCCCTCTCTCATATTGAACGTGATGCATCGCTCCACTCGTGGCACAACAATTCAAGCATCCAAGTTTTTCACTAATTTTTGTTATTAACCGATCCATGGGATCCAATGAACGCATCCATAATGGAAGGAAATGCCAATTCTGAATGAATAGTGGAAGCCATCCAGGATGATAGTTCTGAATCAAGTTTATTACTATAACGAACATCAAAATGATGAACAATGGCCCAGCAACAATTATCATTGCTTCAGTGCTCAATGCCGATAAACTAAACACAATCAGCGGTAATATGAAGAACATCAATAGCAAGTAAAAAATTGAAAACCATCGATATGAAGCTGTGATGTTGCCCAGCATCCGAGCCAACGGAAGTGGGAAACGCATGAAAGGCACAGGATAGAAAATTAAAATGCCGGTGATGTTGAAAAATAGATGACATAAAGCCAGTTGCATTGTTTCATGAATTCGATTAGAGTCAGCAGCTAAAGCTGCTAAAATTCCCGTGGTAGTTGTTCCGATGTTCGAGCCCAAAGTGAGAGGATAAATACGTTCCAATGAAATAATACCGATACCGGCCAATGGTGTTAGGGCCGATGTGAAAATCGAGCTACTCTGCACCAGAATGGGTCATAATACATCCAACTAGAATGGCTGAATAGTCAGCAATCACCGAGTATGGAAACACGTATTGACGAGCTGTGTACCTTTTTATCAAGCTAGCAATATGGCCACTACGTAAGTCACAAAATGAATTTTTTACATTCAATTTTTCTATTCATTATTCTATTTATAGCACTTACGTCAACATAGAATTGAGAAGCTTTACCAACATCATCAAACAACAACACAACACCATTATTGAAGAGATAAGCAAAATCAAACCAGTTGTTGTGTCTGAAAAACCGATCCAATTGAATATTGAACATCGGGTCAATCCACACTGGTCACAACACTTGACTAAAAGATGAATATTCTCAGTATTCGTTTTGTTAGTCACCATGCTTTCGAGTAGGTGCTTATCAATCTAAACAAGAAAAATCAACGAAATTCGTTAAATTATCAATCGTTCAAAACTACTTACTTTGACAATTTTGCTGGTAAACGGTTTAGTCAGATGATTCAAGAATTGTCGATTTGCTTTGACATCTTGATTGAAACCAATTTTGTTGACCAGATAGGTTGTCAACACTTCTAAATATCGGGTTGTCATTTCAGTTGGTAATAGAACTAGCACTGTCAACCAATTGAACATATCGTGAACGGTGGCGGCGGCAAATGCTCGACGAAATTCATTCCGATTAGCCGACTGCATCAACGATACAATAGTGTTGGTGACCGAGGTGCCGATATTGGCACCCATCACTATCGGTATTGCTTGACGAACTTGAATTACTAGAAAAATAATTGAAATGATAATGGTGGTCAAACTATCTTACTATGTGAAGCGACCATTGTCACCACAATAGATGTTGATGTGGATGAGCTTTGAACCAGTACCGTCACCAATACTCCAATCATCAGACCAACAACAGGATTTCTTAGTAGTTCACTATCATTGAAGAATGATCCTATGGCTCGTGATCCAAGCAACCGGAAAGCGGTGGAAAGCAAATCCAATGAACAGATGAAAAAGTACAACAACATAAACAATGTGGCCATCTTCAATAAAATCATGGTAAAACGTCGAATTTTCCCGCTAGTGTTCAAAGCTTAAAAGATGAAAAAAAACAACCGTTGGTTAAATTTTCAAAAAAAAATTTTAACCTAGCTGAGCCTAGTTTGAATATTTTCGAATTTTCTTACTTCGCAACCTGACATGTGAATCAGTCATTCTGTTGATTTTATTCTGAATTATTAAATGATTTCCAAAGTGTAATGTACTTTGAGCTAGAAAGCTTTGAACAAAATATTGCAATAAGCCATGTTTTCTATTATTATACTAGAACTCCATTTTGTTTCAATCAAATTTTTTCAATTTCTCATCTTATCTCAGCAAATTCATCTCTGAATTTATCAAAGTTTTTCTTTTTATGTGAAAAAAATTACGGAGAGAAAATGCAATTAACAATTCAAAATGTAATCAGATTGTGCTTGATCATCGAATTAATTCGTTTTTCCCTTGATCGCTTCATTATTTCAATAATCAAAACCCATAAACAACCATTACAAGTAACTTAAATTATTCTAATTTTTGCTACACGTTTTTTTAAGTAAAAAAAAACTTCTTGTTTGTGCATTGCAATCATATTAAAAACGAGTTATTTGATAAAAACTACTAAAAAAAACATTGGTTTGATGCAATGCAGAAAAAATGTTTCGGTGCACGAAACAAAAGTTTGTTCCGATAGATAAAACGTTGATTGATTTCAATGTTTTTTACTGTATATTTCACACCGTTTCTGTGAAAAAAATTACCAAAGGAAACAGTTGTTGTTTCATTTCCATCCTATCAATGATATTTTTCAATCAATCGCTTTGCTAAAGAAACATTTCTCAATTATTTTTGTTCAAAACAGAATCTAAACAATCGATTGTATGCCGGTGATGCCTGAATCAGTGTGGTTTTGTTACGATTTTGTTGTTCATCTCGATCTACATCTACCATCAATGCAGTTTTTTTCTTGATACATTAAAAACATTACCTACTACACATAATAAACTAGCTATAGCACTTTAACACCTATACATTGTAGGCGCCAGTTTCAGAATATTCGAAACAAAGGCAAGAAGAATATTTTTTAGTATTACCAGCCTTGACAAAGAAGAATCTAGGCACGGCGCAAACGTGTTCATAACAAATGTTTGAACAATGTTCTTACTAAAAAACCCTCCTGTCATAGGGCTAAAATTTTCAATGTGTGTGCTTTTTGCGCTATTTTTAGTAAATTTCCAAGCAAAGTTTTTCAAAGAATAATTTAGACAGTTTTAGAGGAAAATTTCGACAAATTTTTAGGAGAAAAAAACAAACAAACTAACCATTCCATTCTGGCCCGACTGTTCGAAGTTCCGGTATGTTCCAGGAGTCATTTTCGAACATATCACAAACCGAACGATTATCCGATGGTGTCGATTGAACACTACTATCACCCAGATACATGTAGGCTTTGTTGTGTTGATCTTGAAGCTGCTCCTCTTGAAATTGTTGCTGGTGTTCATCATCATCATTCAGATCATAGTCAACATCGTCAATGATCAAGGCGATGTTTTTCTCGTTTTCATGCCACCGGCGTGTTCGGTGGTGTGATGGCAATCAGGGTCTTTACCAAACATAGAAAACATTAAATCAAACAATAAATGACAATAGAATGATTTTTTTTTACATTATCATGGTTGTTGTTGATCACTGAATCGAATGGCAGCGAATGGTTTCGGCTGCTGCCATTTGGAACAGTAGCATAATGATTCATTTTGTTTGGCTTTTTCTGGGTTTTTTTATTGAAATTATTAGAAGAAAAAAATTTCTTAAAACACAGTGGTTGCTAGTCCTCTGAATGGTTTGTTTGTTGAGTTTTTTTTTTTTGGGAGAAAAATAATTCAGAAGAATTGAATCGGTGAAGAGGATGCACAGGCACGCATCAAATTCTGTATGTCAAAGTGTTTCAAGTTGTCAAGGGATCACATACAAAATTTAGCTAAATATTTATTTAAAAAAATAAATCTTGCTGTTTGGGGAATTATTATCCACAGAAAATAAAAAATAATTTTGCCTTAAAAAAATACTAAATATTATAAATTCTAAGATTATTAAGACTACTACGATAAGCGTATCAAGCGATTATAGAAAGTTTTTTTTAAAAAAATTAAAATTTAATGTGATGGCGGAGGTAAAGGAACTGAAACAATATCCCAAACAGTCAATAATGATATCAAACACCGGAGAAATATAATCTAAAAAAAATCTACTATGAAATTGATGAATACAATTTCTCAGAAAAAAAAAAAAACAACAAACATTATATTTTTTTATATAAAAAAATAGAGTTTAAACTATGTTTTTTTGGTGAAATGTTAGAATCGATGACGGGATCTTGGTAGGGATCTTCCAACAAATCAAAATCAGATGAAAATTTATTCGATTTAATTAAATGATAATTAACAATAACGATCGATAAAATGTTGATCAAGACAAACAACGGAAAGTAATCAAAATGATACAATAAAACGGATTTAGGGATATATTTTCTCTGATCAAATTCAATCATCAGATCATCGTTGTTTTGGGATGAATTTTTTCGGTTATTAAATAATCGATGATGATGTCTTATCGAAATCAGATTCGAATGAGACAACAATGATGTTGATGATGATTTGGAGCAGCAGACAATAGATGAAGAAAAATTTGAATCAAAAATCAATTCATCATACAAGCTGAACACAATCCAGCATTCAAGTTTATGGGTTTCAAAGTTTTTTAGCATTTTCATTCGATTGATTCAATGGCATTTGGTTTCTCATCAATAGAACAATGAAAAAACAACATTTGAATGATGTTTAAAACAGAGAAAATTTTGTTCTTGAAAAAAAAGACAGACAAAAAACAGGCAAACCAAAACTAAAACTCAAAAAAACAACAACAACAGAAATTTCAAAAAAAGAATGATTCGAACAATTCGCAAACTAGACAAAACACTGCAAAATGACTGGGAAACTAGAGGCTTATTAATAGTCGTCAAAGTCGTCGACAGTGGCAAGTCGGTGTTTGTTTTTTTCCATGAAATGAAGATTCTTTTATTTTGCTCTAATACTTTGACATGCGCCCGGATTATTTGTTTGTGGCTTTTGTTTTATAAAACTGATTCTCATAGTTCTCGTAGTGAAAAAAAGAAGTGTACATGTGCTCTTTCAAGGAATATATATGTTTAAAGAGAGAGAGAGAGAGATGAATCAATGATGTATGAATGTATATCGGTGGATTCGTGGGAGACGACAGCCAGGCAAGCAACAACCAATATAAATTATTGGCGCCAACCAAAAAGCATGCAAGCAAACAAACAAACAAGCCAAAATTGACTTTTGAAATGTACAGAGGCTTTCTTTTAAAAATTTTTATAATGGAAAAAATTTTTAATGATTTGAAGAAAAACTCAAAAAAGCTAGAATTTTGAATTTTTTTTCCAAATTTTCAAATGTTTTTTGGTTTGTTATTTGAAAATCGATGTTTTAAATTGAAAATTTTTTTTTTTTTTTAGTTTCTTGTTGGTTAACATTGATTGTAATGTATTCGGCTGTACCAAGCCAACCAGTCAATCATCATCTTAATGAAGCAAAATGTATCTCGGCTAAAGCAGAAATATATGCCAAATAATAATACCTTGCCATTACAAATACAAAGCAAAACGCATCTACATGGGAAGTGATTTTGCCAAAAGAAGTTTTTTTTCTACTGCAGCAGAGTTTCTATTATTTCAAAAATTATTTTCACAACAGGGTAATATTATTACATCATTCTTGGGAAATTGTTCGTAATGAAAATTGAATAATCTCTGTTGTTAAACGAACGAGTAATGCGAAAGTTTGCTTGAACCGACTGGCTTTGCTTAAATTATTCGGGTTGATATTAAAAATTTGAACATTTAAAATTTTAGTTCTGAATTAAAAAAAAAAGCTCGAAACGATAGTATCAGACAGAGGAGCTTTTTTTCTGGCAAAACGCTGTTGGAGTTTTTTACTTGTTTTATCCTATAGGCGTACACGTGTACGAGCCTTCAAGCTTTCAGAAGGATTAAAAACCAAGCTATCGAGATTCGTTTTCACAATTTTTTCTCTTTTAACAAGAATTAATTGAAGAATTTATCAAGATTACAAAACCGATTCAAACCAGATTCAACCATTGGGGAGATATTTTCGAGAAAAATTTAGCAAAAGAATAAAAAATCATCTCACAGAGATCAAGATTTTGATAAGATTGAAACATAGTTCGTTTGAGAGAAAAAAACTTATCAAAAAACGAAATATCGCTGGCAAAATAGTTTCTAGTAAAATAATTCGCTGAAAAGTTCTTGTTCTGTCATCTCGATCAATCAATCATTCAAACTTTCCAAATGGGATGACTTGGAGAAATATAATTTAGTGCACTTGATTCGAGATAAACTTTCTTCAACATATCCAGCAGATAATAAATTTTACGAAAGAAGAAGCAAGAAAAACAAAAACTTAATTCGAAATATACGACGGTGATGGTCGGCAATGGTGTTGAAAAAACAATTGATTCACTAGACTAGATTGTAGTTTTTTTTTCCAGCATCTAAAAGTTTTCGGGAATTGTTTTAAATCAAAAAGGTTAAGCTGTAGGGAAACGTCTGTCACACAAAGAAAGATAAATTATTTTACAGTTGGCAGCATAGTTTTAGTGCAAGATTCATTCGTGATCTTTTAGCCATAAATTCCGGTTATTTTTTTCTCTGTTTGTTGAGTCGATGCAACACTAAAAATTTTAGGATTAATTTAAAAATAATTTATAATATTCTGATAATTTAAAAATAGAATCTATTTTTACTATAAGAAAAATTTATTTATTAAAAGATTTCAAAATAAATAAATTATTCAAAGAGAGGCGCCATCTAAGGGCTTCTTTCAACTCTATGTAATGTGTCAAATTTTCTGAAGATTTTTGTAATTTTTTTTTTTTGTATATTTTGTAAATTTATTTTTATTTGAATAATCAGAAAAATAAAAAATTTCAAAATTTGATAATTAATTTAAAGATTACAAATTTTAATTATTGAATAAAGTAAAAGAATTCCGGTGTTTTGGCGAAAAAATTTATTGGGTTTTTATTTGAAAAAATGATTGAGAAGGTGATTCAATATGATTGAATATACTTTTCCTTTCGAAACATTACTTTAAATTTCATTGAAAATTAGTTGACGATTATTTCCATAGTGATATGAGGAGAGAAAACAAAAAAAAATGGTAGAGTTATTTCAACAAAAACAACAACAAAATGATACAGTTTTTTTTAACTAAATAGCTCGCGTTTTCCTTCCAATAAATAATTAAATTTAGAATTTTAAAAAAAACCTATTCATAAATATTATAACAAGAAAACAATTTCAAACGTTCAATATTTTTGAGTAGTTTCTGAAATTTGATCAGAATTTGAAGGCAAATTCAAAATCGATTCTCGGATTCAATGAGTGAATTCAAAGTTTCAAGAAATGATTCCAAACAAAACGATTATCCCGATTTCTCTAATTACAAACTTTCAGTGACAACGGTTTTTTTTTTGAGAAACAGATTGCAACTGAAAGATTTTATCTAAACGGCTTTCAGTATTGTTGTTTTTTTTCTGCTTTCAACTTATTCTGTTTCGATTGAACCTAAGTTTTACAGCTTTGTTTGCATAGCTTATCGGTGGGTTGTCGCGGCGCGTTGTTGTCGCGATGGTTTCTTAAAAACCGAACAAAATTCCAAAGCACCGATCAGAATAGAACCAAACAAAATTTTAAATTATTCTTGAGAACATCTGGGAGCTCTTCATGTTTTATCTGATGGAAAAGAACCCAGATTTTTTCAATTAGAGAAAGAATCAAATGGAAAAACCACAAGTTCCAGAGAACGACAAAAATTTTACAACAGAAAAACTAGACTAGACGTTGGTTTGTTTTTTGTTGGTTCGTTGTTGTTGTTATTGTTGGTTAAAGTAAACATTGATATCGTTTTTCCACTTTGAAATGCTTTCTTTATTTCTTTTACATAACAACCATCAGGAACCAACTAACCCAGAACACACAACAACTGTCGTGGAGACAGAACAGAAAACTTCAAAAAAGAAAGAAAATTAAGTTACAAGGTCTGATTAAACAAACGTCAGCAGAGATTAAATAGAGAAAATGTTGAGCCAATACACACAAAACCAACGTTTATCTGATCGGGCGACAATTTCGCTTTTTCTCTGGCTGATCATTGGCAGCATTTGGTTTTGGTTTTTGGTTTGTTTGCCGTACGAGACATCAACAACAACAACAAAAGAACATACAGCTTTTCTTGGAGATGAAAAAAAAACTTTGAAAATTTTGATTTGAAGCAGAAATGATCGTCTTTTTGGCCCAAAGATCATTCACCAACCACAACTTGTGCTACGAATTTTCAATTTTCCCTTGGAATGGTTTTCAAGAGTTTCCAAAAAAATTTGAAATCGAGCCACGACTTGCCTCGTCAAAATTTGCATGATATTCTTTTTGATATCGTTCAAAATTCAAAGTAAAGAAAAAATATTATGCATCTTTTGGCGAGTCAATGTTGGGATGGCAAATTCAACAGCTTAAAAATCTGACAATCATCGATAAATCAAACAATACCCGTTGATTTCGTTTTTCCAACAATAGATGGTGGCTCAATGAATAATAAAATTTTGTTTTCCGTTGTATGTGAACCGTCAAAAAAAAAAAAAAAAAACCGGAACAAGTGCCAAAAAGTAAGAAGTTTTCGTTTTTCTTTCGACTTTAAAAATGATTTTTAATTAAATTGATTTATTTGATTTTAAATAAACGATAAGTTAATAATGAAATTTTTCTATTTACACATTTTAGGGGAATAACACTAACTCACGAGCGCTTCACTATAGACACAGAATGGCTTCTTTCTGGTTGGATTCTGTGACACGTGTTTGGTTCGCACGCGTGTCAAATTTTGTCTTAAAATGTCCTAAAATGTGACCTCAAAATCTTTTTATTTGTTTGTTGTTAATGAAGAAAAAAAAAACGAAATGAATGCAAGCAATTATTATTTTTTTAGGACTCTCTCACTTTTCAATATTGGTTGTTCTCCACTTTTATTAATATTATTATTATGACATTTTCGAGTTGACATTTGACAGATGGACTAGAGCCCATTGAATTCATCTCACAGTATTCCAAACAAGACTTATTCAAAATCCTAAATAATGTTCGTAGAATAGATGTTTATGATACGAATGTGTTTGAACAAATGAAAAAATGTATTTCACAATTGAAAAAAAATTGGAATTCGTTTGTACCACTTTTCTGGTGTTACTGTTTATTGGGTTTCACTAGCCAATGGAAGAAAATCCAGTAGAAGATTCACGAGCTCGCATACTTACGATGGGATTCATTTCAAAACATAATAAAAAAAGTTTGGTGCAATAGAATGCAACCAAAACGGACAACGTTTCAACTTTGTCAAAGCATTCAAAAAATTTGGAATTGATAAAAAAGTAATATTATTAATGCATTTCCCAAATAATGAAAACCTGTACGTTTAGATAAATGAAACGGATGTTTTATCGGATTCTTGAGAAAACGAAATTTAAGAAAAGAATAAATCCTGCTCAATCCTATTCGGTGTGCATCACACAATTTGTGGGTTTATTGCAGACCTTTGCTCAAAACATTTTAAGCGTAGAGCAAAGGTTTGAAAAGTATTTCAAACTCAATTCGAAAGTTGCTTAAATAGCAGAATTATTGCATCTGTTTTGAATCCGTTCTGCTAAGGAAAAAAACGCTGTTTCATTTCTATTGATGAAAAAATTTTACAGCTTTTTAAAAAGGCTGTAATTAAGAAAGTTTTCAACCAAAATTACAAATGCGAAAAATAGAAGAAGCATCATCATCAAAAAAAAAAAAAAAAAGTATCTGAGTTTTTTCGAATTTAAAATGAAGAACAGATCTCCGAAAATCGAATAACCGAAACCAAAGCCTCAATCCATATCCAGCTCTATAAGAAAAAAAACATTGTGGTATCCTCCGAAGTCTTTAGAAGAAGCCAGATCCTTTTTTCTTCAGGTGGAAAGGATAATCAGAGATCGTCGGTTATTTGACGGTTGATGACGTTCCTGTTTCACTGATAACAATTTGGCAGAATCGATCTCCAGCAACAGTTATCGATTACTCAAGCGTGTTGGTTTCGCCTTCTGCTTTTCTTAATGTTACTAATGATATGAGAAAGTTATTCACAAGAGCTTGGATATCGCATTATTAAGAACTCATGGCTAGGCCGTTCACAAAAAAATCCAAGTCGTTGTATCCTGGTCAAGTGGTTCTTATTCCTACCATGAACAAAGGCCGTTTAGATTGGCCTAAAGCTCTTATTGTATAGATCTTTCCTGGACCTGATGGTATTGTTCGAGTCGTTCAGGTTAAAACGAAAGATGGCGTTTATGTTAGGCCAGCCAAAGAGATGGTGCCGTTGGAACTCGCTGGCCCGGAATATTTTGTGGAACACAACAATTAACTAATTAGCTAATTTTTACCAGTTATATAATAGACGCTATTCTACTGTTTTATTTGTCGGTGTTATTTTATAACCTTTATACAATAAACTACCTTTTCAATAAATCTTTCCCTATTTAACTTTTCTCTTTTACGTTCCGCAACATTGTAAAATCATTTTTTTTTTTTTTTGTTGGTCAATGATCAGAACATTAAATTAGATTGTTTTCGTAGTTTTTCTGTAATATTTAAAATCTATAAACCAAAAATCATCGAGAATTATCAACAGACACAAGCTGGCATTTTTTAAATGATTTCATTTATATTCTTTACATATTTTACATTTACATTATTATTACAATAAACAACACCTCTTCAGTGATTGATATTGCTAAATTCAATTTTTTTTTCATTAGATACCAGAAATTACAAGCTTAACAACAAATCGAATTTAATCCTAATTGGAAAGAATTTTTACGGAAAAAATTTTTTTAAATCTCATTTATTGGCCAATTGAATGAAATTTTTGAAAATTTCTGTTACATAACTTGTTCAATGATTTGGCCGATGGTCAGTGGAGTGATCATTTTTTTTTTCAAAGAAATTTATTTTTAGTTTGATTTGTTTATTATTAGCTTTTATTCTACTTGATTACTGCTTCAAGAAATGAAGTAGTAAAATAGTAGTACCTAATCAAAAATCAATCATGCGACTATCAGAGTGTAAAAATTTACAGCTCCAACACCCCTCCGATCTCATCATTTTTTTTTTCGATTTAAAATTGTGAAACGTACTGGAGGTTTGATTTTCATGTAATGTAGAGTTCTTCTTTCTGCTTGATTGAACCTCTATTGGTGATAGAGCAATGGGCTTGGAGTATTTGGATTTTTGGCTTGGTGTAAAATTCAGTCGTTTTCACTCTCTTCCTTTGATTATTTCGAAAAATCACAACAACTATTCGAAGAATGTGGGTATTTTTTGTTAATGTAATAATAAGCTAAAGAGTTTCACAATCAAACAAAAAAACAAACTAATCAAAATGTTTGTGATGAACAAGAATTTTTTTATTTCGAATCATTGATTGTAATATTATTATCACAATGAATCTATTATTTATAAATCAACACTGTGCTGAAACAAGAACTAGAAGAGTTAACATCCTTGTTTATAAAATGCAACTCCATTGATGAACAACAACAGAAAATTCCTTTTTTGAATCATTTTAATTAAATTTGAAACCAGCAATGCCAAACAGGGGCAAACACTTTATGCTTAGCAACCATCATTTTAAAAGTTTCATTATTTTAGTGTTTCAAATTCGATGAAAAAAAATTTGGTACCAAACAGAACAATGTTTTTCAAAAATCAAATTAAATCATAGCTTAAAAAACAGTCAAATCAAATCTTTACAAACATTTTAAATGGCTACTTTTAGAAAAAGTTTCTTTATTTAACAGTGATGAACTTCAATTCTAAAAAAAAATTGAATCTAAAAAATGGATTTGAAACTGAAAAAAAAAATTTGTAAATCAAGTTTATTAAAAAAATATTTATGTTTCTCTATTTTCATTGCCAAAAAAATTTAAAACGGATAAACAAAAGGAACGTTTAAAATGTTTAAAAACTCTAAACAATCAAACCATTTAGATTTACTAACAACTAGATTTTATTCAAATTTTTTCTCTCAAATAAAAACTGCATTGTATTTAACTGCAATTTTATTAATCTATGAATCTATAGAATTTTTTTTTTTTTTTTTTGAGAAAATCCCCAAAACCACGTATTCAAATGAGAAGAAAATGTCCTATGAACTGGCCTCGAGAAAAAAATCTACCAGAGATAATCCGCTCTGTAGGTTAGTCTAGTTTTAGAAACTTTTCATTAATTCATCTGACTCGAGAAAAAAGAAAAGAAAAACGTTTTACGAATTATTTGGATGGTGGTCCTACCAAGTGAATTCAGCGCCAGGAAAGATTTAATCCACCAAATAATTTTTCGAGAAAACAATCGACTGTTTTTTTTTCTCTCTCTTTTTCGCTGTGTGTTTTTGCTTCATGGTTTTGGGTTTGAAAAGTTTTCTTCTGATGACATTCTATTAGTTTCTGGATCAATTGATCTGTTTTTTGCTGTTGTTGTTTTTGATTTTATTGTTTGAGAAATATAAATAGAATGTGTGGTTCAATAACAACGATAATTATAATCCTAATTTCATTTTATTTTTGTTGCTAGAAAACTTTATTCAATTGTGAAATGTTTTGCTGTTGTTGTTGTTCTTGTGTAGGGGGGTTATTCATACAGTTTGATATATTGATTTCAATAATTTATGCATTCATTTTGTTTTGAACAATCATCAATCTCCAAGTTTTTTTTTTTTTTTGTTTTGGCTATTCGGGTGTTCTCTTTATGGCGGTGGTGGTTCGTGTATTTCTATTATCGTTGTTATTCATATTGTCATCTATAGTTTTGTGAGGGTTGGTAGTAGAAAAGAAAACATGTTTATCAAACTCAATTAAAATTTACAACAAAACAACAAACCCACACATAGATTCAGTTATCATTGTTCCACAACCACACACACACACACACATGCACAAACAAACAAGCGGCCCTAGGATCTCGACACAATGAAATCAGAGAAGATCAGGGAGAGAGAGAGAGAAACCAAAAAATAAAAATATACTGTGCGCAATTGAGCATGTTTATGTTTATGATTTTCTTTCGACGCACCTTTGCTTTTCTGATAATATAGTGAGATCGATCATTTGTTTTGATGTTTGTCCACACTTTAGTGTTCGGCTTAAACCGGTCAGTTAAAAAAAAAAAAAACACAACCAAATATCCATACCAGAGAAACTTATTTCTAAAGAGCTTAAGTCTGTGGTTAATATAGTTGAAAATTTTCATGATTCAATAAAGCTAAAGCTTTGCATTTAGATAGCAATGAGATAGAGAGCAAAAAAAAAACCCAACACTACTCTCTTATCAGTTCAGTATGAATTCAGTTTGATTGCGAAGAATGTGGAACGTGTTTCATGGCTTCTAAGCCAACCAAGTTTTTTTTCCAAGCTCGGAAAAGATCAGAAACATAGAGAAAAAAAAATTTCTTGTAATTATTTCGGATAATTGTACAAAGCAACAAAATCAAAGCAAATGAATTGTAATTTGTTCTGAGAGAATAAATAAATTTTGATAATTTTTTTTTTTTGAATAAAACTACGAAGAGTCGGCAAATAGCCTTAAAGATTAACTATAATAAATTTAAAATATTCAAATAATAAATTGTAATTGCTCAATTATTATTCTAGCCATTGAAATCTGTCATAATTTGGAAAAAAAAACTTTCAAGTTTTTAAAGCAATGAATTTTCTAAAAGTTTTTCCTTCAAAACTGTTGAAAAAAATTTCATTCAGCAAAAATTAATTAGAAAACCCAACACGTTCAACTGTCCACAGAAAAAAAAACAAACTAATCGATCAAATATTGAGCTTTTTTTCTTTCAGAAACCCAATAGAAATGGCTGGATGTTGTTGAATTCAACTAAATTATGTACGTGTGTGGCCCTAGCTTGTTTGATTTCGGAACTGTTTAGTTTGTTTGTTTTTTCATTTCATTATTTTTCCATTCATTCATTTGTGAATAAAACAAATCAAAAAAAACAACAAGTTTCTTCCGATTCTCATCAATGATGTTGCTCTCAATGGTATGTTCTTCTCAATACTCTGGAGATTGATGAAAAAAAAAACTTTGCAAATTTAAAACAATAAATAACTTTTTTTTTATAAGCTCAGTTAAAACAGTTAAAGCCGCTGTTGGAAAAAAAAACTTTGATGTTGAATTTGCTTGCTCGAAATCGTTTTTTTTTTTGCAGTAAACTTGTTGTCAAACACAACATTCAAGAAAAATTCAATTCGTCAAATTATTGAATCGGTTAGTCAATTACTTAGCCGGCTATTCGAAGAACAAGAAGAAGAAGGCAAAAAAAAAATCGGTTTAGCATGTTCATTATTGTTGTTGGGACAATAGAGAGAAATTTTTAAATAACAATAAGACAGATTTTTTATTTATTGATTATTAAAAAATTTTAAAATAACTCCAATGCGAATGATTAACCGGCGTTTAATCGGATTCGGTTTTTTTTTTTGGTTCTTTTATTAATAAGGAAAACTAAACTTTGCAATCAATCATTTAGAAAAACGTCGACAAACGTACGAAAAAAAAAAAAAAATTACAACACTTAATTCATTCTGTTATTCAAACAAAATGTATTTTTCTCTTTGAATAGCTGACCCAGCCCTTTGGCATACAATGACCACAAGCTGCCGCAGGCTATTCTCAATAAAAAAACCAAACAGAATATTCTTACGTGGTGTTTTAGTAAATCTATTGGTCGTTTTCAAATGGTACAACATTTCTGTTTATATTGAATCGATCAAAATTGAATGTTCCATAAGATTGATAACCTGTTGATACCATTTTTTTTTTAATTAAAAACTAATCAAATAAATTTGTTTTGAGCTTTTGATAGAAAAAAAAATTTTTGAAAAAAGCCAAAAGCAACAGTGGTTTTGCACTTGCTGTTCAGATAGTTTTGAGTTGAAAAAAAACGCTTTAAACACACACAGCTCACAAACAACGCACTTGGTTCTCAGTAATTCTATATTTTGGAAAAAATTTCAAAATAAAAATTTTAGCACAAATTTTCAAAGCAAAGCGACTGTGTCCAATTTGAGAAGCAGCACGAAATTCACCACGATTTTTGGTGATTTTTTTTTCTGTCAAAAAAAAAAAAAATTAATCCGATTCTAGGCAATTTGGTGAGAAAATAATTTCTTAATTGTTTGAATGAAACCCGAAGTTTTTTTTTCTCTGTGAGTAGACGTTTTAAGCTCAAAGTTTGACGGTGTTTGTAACAAACAATCCATTCAGAAAGTGAAAACAAAAAGATCTAGCTTTTTCAAATCACACACACGCAAACATTGAAACACCACCTGAGCACTCTTGAACCACAACTCATAACAACCTAAGAGACCCACCTAAATGTTTGATATAAAAAAAAAAATTCGATATACAAACAAGGCTTGATTTGAATTGGTTTATTACCCGCGAATACTTCATAAGAAAAACTACTCGAAAAAATAAAAACAGCCCAAACAGATGAGAAGAAAAAAAACTTAAACGCAAACATTAGTTTTTTTGTTGCCATCTTCAAAAACTTGCTTTCTTTCATGTTTGATATTTATCGAGGATATTAAACTTATTGAAAAGTATCAATAACCAACTTTTCCACTTTCACCACCAACATTAAAAAAACTTTAGAATAATATTCAAAAAAAAAAACACTGTTTTGATATATTTTTAATAACAATTGATTGAACAGTTATTATCGATATTATTTCAATGAAACTCCCAATAACACCAAGCTTTCATAATTTTCTAGGAGTTTTCGTTGAGTTGCGCTTATTAATTATTCAGGGTGCTCTCTCATATATCTTGCGAGATACTATTTCCACACATATAACGGGCAATAATAAGCCTTGAAAGTTTGTATTGAAGAGTGTGCTGCCTCTTCAAACCGATTTCCACCAAAATGATTTCGTAAAAATTTTTGGAATAAAAAGCATTTTTTTTTCATAAGTAGACTCGAGTGAGTTTTTTGTTTGATTGTTTGGAAGGTGTTGTTGAGTTTTGAAGTGTTGTTGTTTCTCCTCAATCGGGAAAATAACTAGAAAATTAGCCAGAGTGATGAAATGAAAACTTTTCCATTTGAAGTGATGGGTACTCTCGAGAACTACTGTTTTTTTTCACAATGAGAGTAATCATATTTCAAAATTTTTAATAAGTGAATAGCGTGATGGATTATTGATATATGTGAAGAATCATTTTTTTTTTTTTTGGTTCGCACTGCTGTTATTTTGAGCTGTTGTTTGTTTGACAATTGACAATCTTTAGGCTAGTGTTTTATTACAAAAAATGTGCCACTTATTTTTATCGATTGTTGCATAGGACACACGAGCATTATTATTGTATCAAGTGGATTGTTTATAACTTAAACTTTGAATCCTATTTCATCATCTTGTCTGACTGGAACAGCTCTCTATTTTTTCAGTTTTTTTTTTTAGGTTAAAGTTTCAGTGTATTTGGAATGAATATCCTGATCATTGATTGCTGGAAAGTTTTGGTGACAAGAAACTTTAGATTCGAGGCAAATTTATTTTTATTATTAATTTTTCTAGTCAATTTAAATTTGTTACAATTTTTTTTTTCAAAAATAAACTGATTTTGACTGAAATTTTTAAATCAGATTGGATTTGAAGCGATCTGTTTAAATAGTTGTTGATTGATATCTCTGACAAAACAGCTTAGTGAGGAATTAACACTACGCTACAAATTTTTTCACTTTAAAAATGAATCATCTTGAAACAAGAAAATTTTCGTTTCTAAAAATAACTTTGAAAATTTTCTTAGAATGATCAGCATTTAAAGTTACAAACCAAACGAAGATTTAAATTTTGAGAAACTCCTTTGTTTAAAGCGAAACGATTGAAATTAAAAACTTTAAGCTAAATACATATTGATTTAAGTTTTAATATTTTTTAAAACACGAGTTTCACGGATAAATCAAACTAAAAATATTTTAAAAGAGTTATACTTTTCAAAAAAAAATAAAAAATAAAAATAAATACCCGCAAATACCGAACCTAATCGATCATTCGAATCATTTGTCATTTTTTTTCCGGTGCTGTTGAAGCACTGAAAGTATTTCTTCAAAAAAAAATTTTCAATTGATTTATTTTTTAAGATTTCACCCTTCTAATATAAATATTTGTTAAACATCAATCAAAATTTGTCGAAACAAAACAAAGAAATCGATTCATCGATTTATTTTAAATCGAAAAATTTTTCTAAAATAAATAAAGGCAGATGCGTTGAAAGTAATCTTTTCTCATGATTTTCTAAAACCATCGAATGAATATCGATATTTGTTCTGGTCACTTGATCTCAATAATTAAAGAAAAATCTTATAAAAATGAATCTATGAACAGTGTTTTTGCCTAAATTCTAAAACGATTATTCTTTCGTTTACATCAATTTTTTTTTCGAATAGAAATTTTTAAATATTTGTTCTATTTTCAATAGAATATAGAGCTTATATAGTATAAAAAAAATAGAAATGTTTATTTATTTGGAGAAAAAAAACAGCCTCAGCTTGAAATTAATCATCTTGATGTGAAGCGTTTAGGAAAACTAAACATTTAAAAACCCAAATAACTATGAAAAGTGAATCAATAGAAACACCAAGAAAAACATTCTGTAATTAATTAGAGCGATGAGAGAGTGTTGTTGTCACTAAAAATCATTGAAAATAATTCTCTAATTTCCTTTCAGAGTTTATTTTTATTATTGAATTTTCAATATGAATGTTTATAAATAAAACGTTGAGCGAAACGCAATAGTGAATACAAAATTATTCTTATTCCATTCAAAGGCAACATCAAAACAGTATTTCCATTCTTGATTTTTCAATTGACAGTCTTACCAAGAATCTAAATTCGAATATCTTACAGGCAGTCTGCATGGAAACACATAGTGTTTTTTCTCAAAAGCACGCAATCCCCAAAGACAGCGACTCAGTTTGTTGTTGGGAAGAATTCTGTGTTTCTCGATTAGTTTCTTTTATTATTATTATAACTAGTTTACCACTAAACACCATCATTATCATGAAAATGATGATTGTCATAACTTGTTCTAACTAATGCTATACTTTAGGTTTGAAAAAAACTTGTGTTTCGAAAAAAACTAAGCATAGCAAAAAAATCGCTTAGAAAATTTCATTCCATCTATGAAAACATTTGTCTTCTTGTTCTTCATTTTTCTATAATTTCTTATATTTGACAATAATAAAAACAACAACAAGAGCTAGATTGCTGTCTTCTTTTTCTTCATTCATACAAAAATCATCCATTAAATTTTTTTCCAGTGCGGTTGTTGGCTTTCATTCATTTGAAAGAAATTGAAAAAAAACATCTTCACTCAATCTAACAACAACGACGACGACATTAATAACTAACAAAATGAACAAACGTAACGTGAATTGAGAAGATATTATTAAACAGCAAAGAACACAACCAGCAAAAAAACCGAAATAGTAGTTAAGTACAGTACAGAGAGTACTCTACGATTCATTCTTTGCGCCAATAGACTAGAAGTTTTTTTGGTTTTTCGGTTTTGTTTTTGTTGTCGAATGATAAATCTCCCAAACAACAACAACAACAACAATGAGAACACATCAAAGAAAACCCAGGAACCAAACAAAACACAACGACTAGCATCGAACAACACGCATCAACCAAACAACAACGAGAAAAAAAACTATTTAATGATAACATTAACAAAAAGAAAATAAACTTCGTAGTACCGTTAGTAAAGTTACACCAACAGTTTTGCTAAACTGTTTCTCTTTTTTTTTTTTCCTTTCAAACAATTACAACAAAGAAGAAAGATAGAAAAACGCTTCAACACACATCAACACACATCCACATAGTCATCAAGATATTTTAGGCTACTTAGGGCCGTATATAAAGATCTGAACACTGTGTTATAATGATAAAGATGGTGCTCCGCCTTTTGAAATTTTTTTTTTTCTCATATAATACACTAGTGTACCGGGAAAACTCGATTCAATAGAATTCACTAAGAAATTGCCTAGGCTGCTATGTTATGTAGTTGGTGGTGGTAGTGATAGCCAAAAAAAATTAAATAAACAGACAAACGAATTGTTTTCTTTTTGCATTAGAACGATATAAAAATACTTTCCAAAAAGGAACTCAGTTGGGGGAAGAAAAACAACAACAACAACAACAAAAACAACAACACAATGATAATATTGTGAACCAACAAACAACTAAACTAAACAAACTAAAAAAAAAACAACAAGAACAACAACACAGCACTATGGTTCGATACAGAGAGAGAACAAATCGTAGGGAACAGCCTACTCCTTCTTCTTGTTCAACCAATCGTTGACGATTGTTTGAATAGAAAACTCCTAGTTATGGGAGGAAACCCAAACCCAATACACCAATACCCACACACACACACACACAAACACACGATTCGATTGAATTAAGTCACTGACTTAAACCAACGTTGCACCATTATTCCAATGATGATCAAGAATATCATCATATTATGAAAAGATGAACACGAACGAGAAAAATTACAAATTTACTACAAAAAGCCAAGATAAAAAAAAAGTAAAGTGAGCTTTTTTAAGTTAATTAGTAGTTTTTTTTGTATGTTAAAGACCAATTACAAAGTCATCAAAATTTTCTACAATCTTCCATTTATTTATTTATTTTTTTGTGGATTATTTTAGTTGAACAACGATGATTGTGTGAATGTGTGTGTTTGCGCCCACCAAAATTTTTCTTACAATCTATAGTTGTGTCTATCCAAAGTGTTTTTAACAAAGAAAACAAACAAACAAACAGTTCGAATGTTATAAGTTGTATCTTTTTTTTTGTAGGTTTTTTGTTGTTCATTTTTTTATCGGAGAAGAAATCAAGAAGAGCAAAGTATATAAATTGTTTGTGATGTGTTTTTTTTTGTGTGTTTGTGTTTTGGTTGTATTAATATTTTGATTATAAATTAACTAGCACTAGTTGAGAAGCTACATTTCACTATCACATCCCGACACTAACATACACTAACTAACAGATAGATAGCGTTTCACACGCGTTGAAAATTTTCGAAAAGTAACTCTTAAATATTTTACGCATTTACATTTAAACTCGACGTTTTTCTTGAAAAAAAAAAAAATTCTCATTCTCAGTATTGATGACTTCGCTAGTGGCTTCCAATACCGGAATGATACCTCGTTATTACCCGACGGCCAGTGCAGCCATTCATCATCATCATCCGACTCCTCATCACAATCATCACAATCATTCGTATTATCCAAGATCATCCCCATCATTTTCGCCATTGGGAGCGAATCATTTTTATAGTACTCAATCTCATCCGTCGTCGTCATCGTCATTGGTTCCGTCCGCGACAACAACGGCAACGGGCACAATTTCTTCGGTCAACGGTTTATCTCAGCTCACTGTGAACAAACACATTGAAATGATTCAACATTTCCAGAATGCCGCTTCGTATCTGAATGAGTTGCGAGAACAACAACAACAGCAACAACAAACTCAATCAAATTTCGATGTCGACAATTCGGTGTATCGTCATTTGCAACAGTTCGAAACAGCTCAAAACTCTTATTTAAATAAATTATTTCTGCCGGTCAACAACGGTTCACTGGGAACAGCAAATGATCACTGTAAACAAGCCGATCTACCAAATGGAAACCAGAATAAAATCGCTGGAGAGTTATTGAATTCGAGCAATGAAAATTCATTGATCAGACTTGATTCGATCAATGAATTTGATGAACGATTGATCAAAGAAAGCCATAAACAGAAGCCTATGGAATCATCATCATTGTCCTCATTGGATGAAGATTTTGATGAAGATTTCGAGGATGGAAATCTCGAAATCGATATCGATAATTTTGATGATGGAGAGCTAAGTGATGATAGCTTGGAAGATCCTAAGCATAAAAAAAGCAACGGTTCCTCGAAATCGAAAAAATCTAGTGTGGTGAAGCCACCTTTCTCTTATATTGCTTTGATCACGATGGCTATTTTGCAATCGCCAAACAAAAAACTAACATTAAGCGGAATCTGTGATTTCATCAGAAATCGTTTCTCATATTATCGTGAAAAATATCCTCTCTGGCAGAACAGTATTCGTCACAATCTTTCTTTGAACGATTGTTTCGTCAAGATTCCAAGAGAGCCAGGAAATCCTGGCAAAGGCAACTATTGGACTTTGGATCCAGCTTCAGAAGATATGTTCGAAAATGGTTCGTTCCTCCGCCGCAGAAAACGATACAAACGTCATTTTGATTTAAGTGCTTATTGTTCGATGGCTCCGGGTTTTGGGCCAATAGCCGAAAGCTACCGACAACATTTAGCCGCAGCAGCAGCTATTCTCGGACATTCACATCCATTAAACTCATACTATAGATTACCGACTATTCCAGGAGCAATATTTTCAAACTCTTCCGCTCAGGCACCATCACTGTTGCCTGCTTCTTCAACAAACCCTATAAATCCTTTACATTCATTGAATTTAGTCATGCCATCCATTTCCTCGTTACCACCAACCATCACTAAAGAAATAGATTCATTGAATCGGTTGCATAAGTTCCAAGCAAATGAATCTCTATCTCCGATTTGTCAAGATAGGGGAAATCCATCATATAAAGATAGTTCTTCATCGACATCTTCTCAATATTCGCCATCATTGAACAATCATCAGGAAATAAACTTGGAAGCCAAGTTTAACAAAAGTAAATTCTCAATCAATGATATTATTGGTGAGAATGGTAATCGACCAAATGAAAAACAAGAAGAAAAATCAAGAAAACGATCGGCCACGGAAGATTTGTCATCACTATCACCATCAACCAAACAGTTGATCAGCCAACAAGTTGAATTGGAAACTCTATCGGCCTGTGGATTTCTTTCACATTTGGCTTTCAAACATCAACAACCTTCGACCTCGACAACCACACCAACAACATCTTCCGTCACACTAGAAGCTTTATCGACTAAGAAAATTGATGAAACTCAATCGTTTCCGATCAAACCATCGATCGGACCATCATGAGACTATGAATTATGGAAACTATTATTGAATCGAGGATTTCAAGCCAAAAACCATAAAATTTCAAACATATCTATTGGATTGAAAATGCTGATTATTATTATTTTTTTCATATTTTTTTTTTTTGTAGATAAAACAATGACAAGATAAAAAGCTTTTGTTTTTTGTGTAAAAAAAAAACACTTTTTAAAATACGTTTGTACAAAATTTTATCTGTTTTCTTTATAATAAAAATTATTAGTAACAAAAAAAACGAGAATTACAAAAAAAAATAATTTATTTCAATTAAAAAAAAAAAAAAACCCACGAATTTCAATAATAATCGAGACAGTTGATTAATGAAAACATTAAATCATCTCGAAAAAAAGTTTTAATTTTGTTTGAACAGTTTTGCTTCGAATCAAACTTAAATAAATCAATTCATTTTGTGTTTTATGGGCTTAGAAGGAGAAAAAACTGAAGTTTTTTTTTTAAACAAATAAAGCCCAAAAAAACGGCACTATAGACAGCATAAAACCATAAGAGACCAAACAAACCATAAGACCAAACAGTCCTAGAGACCAAACAGACCTAGAGAACAAACCCAAAGACCAAACAAAACCAGAGAAAAGAAAAAAGATTCTGTTTAACAACAAAAAAAGATACAGGATACAAAGGAAAACAAAAACATTGTGTTTTGTTCCCTAAACTTTTGAAACAATGTGTTCAAAAAAAAAACAGAAAAAAAGTGTGAAGAAGAATCCAATTAAATGGGTGGCCAAAAGAATGGCACAAATGGAATCCTAAAAAAAAGAAGAGCAATCTCTGTTTGCAGAGAAAAGCGCTCCGTTCCGAAAAGCACACAATAGATTTTTGATGGAAAGACAAAAAAAAAGCGTGAACAGTCTTCAGAATTCCCGAATTTCAACTTGTTCCATAAAAAAAACACATTAGAGACAAAATAATAAAAAAAAAAGAAAAAAGTTCCATAGTAAAATGAATTGAAAATCAAAATTAAAAATCAAATAAGTAAATGGCAGTTCAATTCAAACAACCAAACAACATGAAAAACAGATTGTGTCAACAAATCTTTTTTTTTAGTACAATGTGAAACGGTATAAAATTTGCAGGCAAAGTCTCTCACAATCGTTGGTTCTTTAACTTGATTCGAAAGAATTAAACTATAAAAACGTTTTTTTCAGTCTTGTAAATTTTCTTTAGCTGTCTTTGCCCCGAGGATATTGAAAAAGAAAAACCGATTCAATTTTTTTTTTGTTTCGGAAATAAAACTTCTAATAACTTTGGTAAAAAAAAAATTTATAAACATTTTTTCGATTTCAATCGATTCTACCGAATCGATGCTTTATCATCAAAATTGATTCGATAAGATAGATTTGAGGTTTTAATCGGTGTTTCCTCGTGTTGATGCTTCTCAATCCAACAATTCTTTTATCTATAAAAAAAAAATGAAAAACTTGTGCAAACAACATCGGACAAACATTGAATCTGATTGTTTTTAAATCATTGCTTAATAAATTTTTTTTTTTTTTGAAACGATTTATCGATATTCAAAACCGTCATTTATTGGTAAATCGCCACTTGACATTAATCTTCTAGTTTTTTTCTAAAAAAAACTCTTCGCGACATGTTGTTTGCATCTAACAGATTGCTGTTTTTTTTTTCATCAATAAATTCGAGTAAAAATTTTAATGAAAAATCTAGGTTAAAGCTGACGGTTTTGTTATCTAGGTTTTTGGAAAAAATCGTTTTATTTTAAAAAAAAAGCTGTGAAAAAACTCACAAAACAAAACCTCACTTTTTTTTTGAGAAAATGCCAGAAATTTTTTTGAAAAAGTTGATTAAGACTCTCTTGTTTTGTGTTTATCTAAAAAAAAAATTGAGATTTGGGAAAATATTGAATGTTTTTTTTCTAACCAAAATTTGTATCGATATAATGTGCTGTTGTTTGTTGAATAAACATTATTTTAAATTGCATGTAATCTTCTCTCAAATATATCTAGTTTTTTTTTCTCTCTCTAAAATAATAACAACAAGAACATCAACAATTTATTTATTTTCTGTTGATTAAATAAAGACATTATTAATAATAATAAATCATTCAATTAATCAATCATCAAATTAGTAATCAATCAAAAGAAAAATTAATAAAAACTAACGATATTTGGAATCACTTGAAAGCCAGGAAAAAAAAGCAGAAAACTTTCTGTTTTAAGTTAAAAAAATTTACAAAAAAAAAAAAATCTGATTCCAAAATTTCAGATTCGATTGAACTCTAGAAATTGTAGAATTTCATTGGAAAATGATTTCATTTTTTTTTTGAAAAAAATTAAAACTATAAAATTTAAAAAAAACCGAAGTTTTCCTTCTGAGAAACAGAAAAAAAAAAAATCATCTTTTCAAAAATCAAGCTCTAGCTTTAATAATTTGTTTTAATAAGTTTTTGATGATTTTGATAGGCAAAAGAAAATTGTATCTTTTCAATTGGAAAACATACATTTCAGTATCATAGAGCATCATCAAAGCCAAAACTAGAACTGTCAATCAAAAAAAAAAATTTAGTCTTAAAGTTAGAAAGAGAAAAGCTTGTTTACTGGAAATTTCCCAAAACAAAAATAGAAACAACGTTTGATTTGATTGACGAAATCAACTCAATTTTAACCCTTAAAGCTAAAAACATATTTGAATAATCTTAATATTTTTTTTTCTTTTATTGAAAATTCCTTGTAATTGAGTTTGTAATTTCAATTTAAAAAAAAACCTTGTCAAATGATTAAAAAAATTTCTAAGCTCTTTCAATATTTGTGATTAAAACAAAAAAAAACAAGAGAAAATAACAAATGCGATTCAAAGCTGTATCAAATAACCAAAGGTTTTTGAGGTTCTTTTATTAAAAATTCTAAAAGTATCCAGTTTTTTTTTGAAATTAAAGATTCAATTAATAACTCGTACATGTAATTCAATTCAGAAAACCAAATCTATTTTCTATTCATTTCTTTAAGTATTTTATTTCTTTGACTAGTGCATACTGGTTTTTTTTTTACAATAAGGATGATTAGAAAAAAAATCGACTTCATATCAGTTGAACAACAACAAAAAGCCACTGATTATCACAACCGGAATTTCTAATCTTCTGAAGCTAAATTTTTGTCTGTTTGTAATTGAAATGAAAATTTAATAAACTTGTGGTTTTTTCTTTAGTGATATCATTGAGCTAGATTAATTTGAAAAATTTTTTAATAAAACGTTTTATAATAAACTTTTTTCCTTGAATAAATTGGTTGTGTGTGTGTGTGTGTTTTTTTTTTTGTTGTGCTGTGCAAATATTATATCAGATCGTTTGTGGCTTACAGTTCTGTGGATAACAAAAGAAGACATTATCATGGTCACTGGTCACTGAACAAAAACCAAACCCAAGAGTTCCAAAGCAAAAATACCGCCGCGGCGGTATTCTCTTCTATAGAAAAAATAGTTTTTTTCCTTGCAATTCAAGTACATTTAGAATGGAAATGTTTTTTTTTTTTTTTTTGAAAAGAAGAAATGGAAGAGAAATGAAATAAAATTAAACTCTGCTAAATTTTTTTTTTTTTTGTTAGCTAATTTTATTTTAATGATAATAAAATTAAATTTGAATTATCATTGAACACATTTAAAAAAAAAAAGCGTAAATTTGATTTATTGGTCATTATTGAGCAATAAATATACCGCTTTACTCCATGAATTTTTATGTGTTCTCAATGTAAACAAACGTATTTAACCACCGGAGTTAATATGACAACGCAGCACCACAATACCCACACAATAATACCCACACAATGGTACTTAGTTAATAATAGTTAAAAAACAAACCAATAACTTTTTTTCCGCAATTTCTAAATGGAATTTATATTTGGTGAACATTTGCCCTGGAAAACAGAAAACATGAGTGTGTGCGTAAGAAAAATTGAAAGAATCGTAAAATACAAATAAATGGATTCTGTCAGAAAACTAAAACAACCGTATCAGATAAAAAATTTCAGAAATTTTTTCAAAAAATAATAGATGTTCGAAAAAAAAAAAAAAAACGAGCATCTTACTTGAAGATAGTATTTAGCTTTAAAACAAACGCTTCAAAGTGTTTCGATTCAAACGACACAACGTTTGAAATTCAAGATATTTTCAAAGCGATCAACTAAAAATTCATGGTGAAAATTCTAAGAAAAATTTCTAAGAAAGACTTGAAAACGATTGAAACTAATCGAATCGGAAAACAACAAATAGACTAGAACAAATTTAACTAATTAGAAAAAATGGTTCAGGAAATCTCTCAGAATTTTCACACGATTCTCTGATGTTCATTCTGAATAGAAATGTGCTAAAAAAAAAACACGTAGAACTACTAAATAGTACTAACACCAAAAAAAAAAATTTGGCATATTTTCTCGCTTCATTGGTGAGACGTGTGGTTTGACATAAATTTTGATTGATTACTACACATTAGCTAACTTAATAGATATTCGTATTATTCGTCAGCTCTTCTTCACTATTTGTGTTTTCTACCAAGTAAATTAACATGTCACACACACACACACCATCAAACAAATAAATAACCCCACACCAAGATTCAAATTCGAAACAAACTTGTGTTTATTTATTCAGTCAAAATGAAATGGAGAGAGAGAGAGAGAGAGAGAGAGGAAAAAATGCGTGAGTTCAATTGTTGTTGGCGAGAGAAATTTGTTTTGTAACCATTTTGTAATTTCAATTTTCTTTCTAAGGTATGAGGTCTTTCTTATCTGCAAAGCACACTCACAAACACACACACAGAAACGGCGGACATTTCAAAGTAAACCATTTGAATGAATCAATCAAAGGCTTGAATGAACACACAATTCAATTATTCAATTCTCATTTCATAGTTAATTTCATTTGCTTGGTTAATTTCTATGGGTTTTCTCATACATCATTCTGACCATTCTCTTCCAATATTTCTGATTTGAACTGAAAAGAAAGAGAGAGAAAAAATTAACTCATGACTGCCAACAATTATAATAATTGATACAACTAGTACATTAGTTGTTCCTCGAAGAAAAAAAAAAACAGCCCATAGATATGTCCACTTGAGGTGTTGTTACTTTGGAGACTCAATTAGTCCAATTTTTTTTTCTGCAATCTCTCGCTTTCTAGGTCTATGGAAGAGAAAAACTTTAATATAAAAACTTTTGGGTCTCTCTCTCTAGAAGAAGAGAGGCTCTATTCAATTGAATGAAAGAAGAAGAAAAATGAAATGAATACGAATAATGAAATAAAAAATAATGAAATTATGTATTACATTTGTTGGAGCAAAAAGCAAAGAGAAAAACATTTATACTAGACAGTATTAAAACAGAAAATTCAATTGAAAAATGATTTATGTAATTCAATTTTATGAAAACTTCAACAATTTAACGTTCTGTTGTGTTGATGTTTCACAATTTTTCAAGAAGTTTTCTCCAAAATTTTGTATTCAATTTCAAGTGATTGGTTCAATACACCAAAACACTTGAACAGTGGTGTTTTTTTTCTTTCAAACTAATGTTAGTTTTCAAATGAATGAAGCTTTCGATTCACTTTGGAAATAAGAGAAAGTAATGTAATTCACAGTTATTATGACTTGCGTTATTGGAATCAATCAAAACACCTATATATATGGTTCTTTTTGAGAAATTTATATTCAAGTAATTTTTGTTTTGTTCCAAATGTATAATCCAATCTCCATACATGATGGTATTAAATGTGAAAATTCAAAATAAAATCAGGAAAGTTTTCCTTGAAATTGAAACCATATTTTTGTTTGGCTTTGAAATTTGATAAATTTGATACTTGTTTGTTATAGAGAGGTGTTGTTGCTGTTTAAAATGAATTCACAATTCGAATTTTAAACTCTGGATATTTTCAAGAAGTTTTTTAAATAAATAAAAAAAAAGCCTTTGATCAACTTGAAACATTCAACTTCATGTTAAAGCTGTTTGTTTGTTTTTTCTGGTGTTTGTGTGTGGTAAACACTCTTCAAAATGACTGAGATCAGTTCTATTTTCGGGTTTCTCCAAAAAAAAAAAAAAACAAAAAACATTTTGGGTCATTTTCTCACATGTTGCCTGTTTTTTCGCACGCTTATAACTCAAAACACATAGGAAAAAAAAATCTACTTTTGCTCGAGTGTTGTGCTAGCTGGTGATAGTCGCCAAGCAGTCTGGCAACGACCCTAAAACCAATTGATGGAACCGTCAACCGACATACCGATGAAGATAGAGAGAGAGAACGGAGATACGCAAATGTAAATGTAATTCGATATCATCATGAATGTTTTAGGCGATGGTTTTGTTGTTGTTGTTGTTTGCTGTTGTTGTCGATTTCGCACCAAGTTTTCGGAACTATCATCCACACTCGACATCTTCACTGAATTCAACAATGATGATGATGTTTATCATTGCAAATAATTATTCGACACTTTTTTCCATTTCAAGGTCTTAAGGCAACATTGTTATGATGACAAAGTTTAAAAAAAAAAAAGCTCGTTTCGAAGGGCAGTTTTTTTTCTGAACTAAGAAATCATCAATAACTTTTTTTTGGGAAGAAAAAAAAGATTGAACTAAAATTTTGAACAATTTTTTGCTTCTCTCGCTAAATAGAACCAAAGCTTTTTCTTCCGAAGTTTAATAATAGAAAACTGACCGATTGGAAAAAACAGTAGTAAAAAAAAAACAAATCTTGAAGAAAATAAATGATTAGGCTGTCTTAAGTTTTTGTCCTGTCCCATCATCAAGAAGATTGATATTCGGCGGTCTTCTCTTTCAATCCCGCATCGGAACTATCAATTCTATAGCTATTGGTTAATGATGGAACGAAAAAAAACGATTTTCAAGTTTCAAATAAATTTTTTTTTAAATATTTGAATTCTCATTCCATTTATTGTGGTGAATCCATGTTTATGATTTGAAACAGAACTGAAACCAAAATTTTAAATAGAAATTAATCTTTTGAATATATTTTTTGTAACATTATCTTTTTCTTGTTGTTGTTGATTCAGATAATAAAAATTTTCTAATTTGGTTGATTCAAATAAAAAACCTAATCTAAACAACAACAGAAAGTGTGATTTTGTTTCAAATCTTTTTCCTCAAACATATAGATCGTATTACCAAAATGAACTAGAAGAAAAAAAAATTCAACAAACAAATAAAATGTCAATTTGAATGTTGTTTGGATGTGGATTGAGCGGCACTAGAAGTTTAGTTTTGTAATGTCTTCTTCATAAAGGCGATTTCTTGCATGAATATACTTCATATAGCGAATAAAGCCTCCCAGATGGTTGAATGATTTTGATATTGAGAATTTTCTCTTCTTCCCGAATTGTCTCGTAGTATTTTTTTCCTGACTACATTCAAAAAAGTTTAAAGTTGAAACTCATTAATCATTTCAAGTTGGTTAACGATAGCAGTAGTCAAGCTGTCTAATCAAACCAATATTATCAAATAGAGAATGCAAAAAACTAGCGTGTCGTTGTTTTGAACACGCACACACGTGTATCACTGTATTGTGAACATGTGTTTTCATTGAAAACAACGTTTTTTTTGTTCATTCCAAAAATCCAGAAAAGAAGACGAAGTTCTAGTTGAAAAAAAAACTATTAGTCGAAAATGATATTGAATATAATCAACTCTAAAAATACCAAAGATCATCTCTGTTCTTTTTCGAAAGTTTTTCTCTAGCCTCAAAACAACAATTAGTTGATGTACTTGAATAGCTGTAATGATGTGATGCTTAGTCGTGTTTTTGAGAAACAACTTCTAACAAAAAAAATTCTATAAATTCAAAAGGATTCAAAGGTAAGATGACTCAATTTATTGACTGTTAGCAATAGCCACCTCTTCTTTCTGTTCAATAGAATGATCAATCAATAAAATCAATCGATTCGGCATCGGAATACAAGTTGCTTCCTAAACTAATTCCAAAAGATGTTTTCTCTGTTGAAATCAATGATCTTGATAAAAAAAATACTGAATGGAATGAAAAAAAAATACAAACCGTTTCTTTATTTCATCATTTGAGACTTGATGCGACCTCTGTGGGCTAAAAAAATAAAACAATTTGATAACAATTCTATTTTCAAGAGTTAATGGATCCTATCCCTTTGTGACAAACTAATCTTTTTTTACAAAAAAAATGGAATATTTTTTTTTGTTTACCAAACCTTTAGAACCAATGATCACATCAGTGATCCCAAAACATTAGAGAAAATAATCAATAACTTAATGGATGACTTTGACATTTGGACACCTCTTTGGTGGTTTATTATCACGTCACCGCCATAATAATCAACAATAAAATTCAATAAGTTTTCAACAATTAGCAAAAATATTTGAAAAAAAAAATTTGAAGAAAAAATAAAGTTTTGCTTTCGAATAATTTGTAAGTTAATTTAATAAGTTAAATTCGAATAGCTAAAACTTGGCTAAAGTTGTAGACTTGTTTATCACTAATTTTAACGATTTTCCACCTCAAATCAGTTTCTATTGAAGCTAGAAAAATGTTAAAAAAATCTGATCTCTACAAAGTTTTCATGAAAAGTCAACGTTTTTTAATTCTTTTATTTTTGTTGCTTTATAATTTATATTTAATTTTATTCCAAGAACAGAGTATTCATTTGTTAAATTTTGATTCTTTCATGAAGACAATCTTTCTTTTCGATCCAGCTTCAAATAATGATGATAATAAATTTCTGATCAATACACAAGAATGCAAACTTTTTTATTGGCCAGTTTTTGATCGTCAAACGTATTCCTCTTTCCAGAATCAAACAGGACAGCGCTATCGTTGTGATCAAAATCCAATAATCAATTTTGAGCGTCAAAATTTTACTTGGATTAAAATTATCGATTGGTCGTCAAAATCTGATTGGATTTGTTATGCTTTGGAGATACGAAGATCTGCAAAGGATGGCTTGGAGCACGGAAAAGAGTTGATTAAATTATCGAATGAGTTGACAAACTTTGCTAATAATTCCAGCAATTCTCAATGGAATGGAGTCAATATTTATTGTGTCAATTCACGATCAAACGAAAAATTTAACTACGTCGTACCCTTGGTTCAAGATAACAAAGCTAACATCAAAGACGATTTTAGTTTTGAAATTAAACAGATATCGGATTCTTCCAAGCCAAACGTCATCCTCTTGTGCATTGATTCAGTGTCAAGACTGAATTTTCTTCGACATTTCACCCTGTCTCGCTCCTTGATGGAACAAAAAGGTTTCATACCGTTATTTGGCCATCACAAAATTGGTGACAACACTTACCCAAATATCATACCGTTATTGAGCAATTCATTGAACTGGTCTCAACCTCATTTGTTGCCAAAAGAATATTACTACGATGATGTCCCATTAATTTTCAAGGAATTCACTCACCATGGATATATAACTGGATTCATGGAGGATATGCCGACTTATGGTCTTTTTAGTCATGGAAATAGAAAGTTCAAACGCCAGCCAACTCACTATTACTACAGACCTATTAATCTGGCCTTGTTGTTGAAGCCGAATAACTCAAAAACCGCTTGCTATTGGAATAAAAGCGAAATGGAGGTAGTTGGTTTCAAAAAAATTTTCAAAAAAATTAATCTTTTAATTCAAAATTTCAATAGATAAGCTACGATTATTTGCTAGATCTGATATTGAAAATGAATAATGATAAACGAAAATATTTTATTTACAACCATGTCAGCACAATGACACATGAATATGCCAACCATGCGGCATATGCCGACACTTATGCACACGATTTTTTTAGAAAATTCTTTGATTCAAATTTCCATAAGAATACGGTATTGTTTTTCTTTTCGGATCATGGCATTCGTTTTAGTGGAACCTCAAATCAACGGTCAAATCATCACGAATCACGTTTGCCATTTTTCTACGTTTACGTTCCCGATTCTATTCAATTGAAAGGTTCAGCTAGGGAAAACGCTGAAAGCATCAAACAAGCACTTCGATTAAATCAGCATCGATTAACTAGTCATTTGGATGTTTATGCTACCATGATGCATATCCTAACTGGTAGAATCCCAAAGTTTCAGACTACAGCCCAAAATCAAACTTTTAAAATTATGGGGTTGTCATTGTTCGAAGAGATTCCTTTAAATCGAACCTGTGAACAGGCTCATATACCGCCATCATATTGTTTATGCGATATGAAACAAGAGAAAAGCTGGATAGAAAGAAAAGAATTGATCACCATGGGGAATGTTTTAGTGAATAAAATTAATCAATTTTTGAAACCAGTGTTCAAGCATTGTCGAGTCTTGAAATTGAATTCCATTATTACTTGGACAGTAAGAAGAAACAAAATCAATGAAATAAACAACAACGATCTTCAATTTCTCATGACAATTGAAACCATTCCAGGAAAGGGACATTATGAAGGACTGCTTTCATTTGAAAATAAAACAGTGATCGGAGAAATTTTACGTTTAAACGAATTCTCCTCTCAATCAGAATGTCTACGCATTTCAAAAGAATACGAAAAGTTTCGAGCCTTCTGCTATTGCCATTCATAATCGATTTCTATTTTTTTCAAACTTTTCCAATATTTGAATAAAACGATTTTTTTCATATTCGTTTACCTGTCTTTTCAAAAATATTCATTTTCAATGAAAATAATTTTTTTTTTTTTTTTGAAATAATGTGTTTATTCTATCGATTATATGAGGAAAGAAATAAGGTAAATATTGTTTTCATTATAAGTTTTACTAAAAAAAAATTCAAATAGGATCATTTAAAGATCACATTGGCAAAGCTATTCTAATTCTCAAGGTTCTCACCATAGGTTTTGAATAAAAAAACGACAATTTCCAAATAATTTTTATTTATTGCTGAATTATTGTGTAAATTAATTTTTTTTCTAGGTGAACAATGCTACAGTGTTTTACTCATTTGGTACCATTTGGATCAGTGCTGGAGAGAAAAAAAAATGAAAATAAGTGACATGAACGAATAGATTGCTTGGAAAACTTTTTGAGTTTTTTTTGGTTTCAAGTATTTTCTTTTTGAAATTATTGATTGTACCGATCATAATAATGAAAGGTAGAATAAATAATAATCATAAGAATCGATTTTCTCAATTTTTTTTATACCTGAACACCAAGAAAAACGACAACAAAAAAAACAATTGGCTTTTAAAAATTTCTTTCAAATATATAACATCGAAAACAGAAATTATTACTTTTTTGAATAATGTTTTGGGAAATTCTTTTTATGGATCCTTTCAAATAGTCAAATAGTTTCATGTTTCTCTTTGAATTTTTCTTAAAATAACTTGAAAGCTGAGATTTTGATCTAAAGAATGAAGCAGAAACTTTTTTCAGTCGAACAAATGCGAATCAGTCTTGAGGAGCGAGTCTATCCTGAGAAGGAAAATCTTCCTGATGAAAAAATGAAAAAACAACATCGCGATCAGATGAACGGGAAAAATGATCAGAATGTTGATTACTCACAACTCCATCCGGCATTTATCTCGATTGAGAAGAGAAAAAATTTATACGATAAATCCAACATCAACCCGGGTATTCGCCCAGTGACACCATCTTTTTTCATGTATCTAATGAAAATAGAAACTTGGGCCAATTGGATTGGAGCCAATATATTACCGCAAAACTACAAACTCGATAAGATGGGCTCTTGGAAAGCTCGCAAACATAATCGTTTTTACATAGCTGTTTTGCGTTTGTTTTTGTTTTTCTATTTGGCAAAAACATTCATTGGCCAAGTGGGGATATCGAACAACGAGAACACTATGCTGTTGTATTTTGGGGATTTTTCCAAATTCCATTGCGACCATATTGATCGTTTTTCCATTAACATCTCCAAGCTTTGCTGGGGATTTCATGCTACTGTCCTCTTTTTCTGGGTAACCAGGTTTGATTTAATCCTAGTAAAACTAGTTTTTAATTTAGTTTTTTCTTTGATTAGAGCAAATGGTTCAACTAGAAAATGGTTGACTGGATTTGACAAAGGCTGGAGTGAGACTTCGTTCTACGTTAACAAAAATTCTGAACAAGATTCGTTGAAAAGAATGCATAAAGAACAGCGTTTTATCACTCGTTTCATAATGGTTTCCACAGTGATAGCTACCAGTATTGTAACCATCATGAATGTTTTCGGTTTTATCAATGGCAGAAAGCACTTTGAAAATGAATGGGATTCAACCATCTATGTTGTTTGGAGTGTTATTCAGGTGATTTGGTTTTGGATGACATTTATCATTAATCTTACCGGATTCGGACACCACTATATAATGTGTCGAGCTATTCATATTCGATTTGATGAAACAAAAAACGATTTGGAGTATGCAATATTGAGCAAGTTTTCAGCTTACACTAAACCAGAGCAAATATCTGGCTTGATCACTAAACACTATTACGTTTGCGATATGGTTAAGCAAGCAAATAAACACCTGAAAATCTATTTGTTCCTATTCTACATCGTTTACACTCCGCATTTGTGTTTAATGATTTATCAGATAGTTTTCTCCAACAACTTATCTCTTCAAGTATTGTTTTAAAATTTTTATGAATAAAACAACAAAAATAATTTCATATTTCGAATTTAGGGTAGAATTGTGATGGGCATTCTTTTAACCGTGAGCGATGTTTATCAAGTTTTCGCCGTCTCAGTGCTATCGGCCCAGATCACCTCGAAATCTTATGAACCATTCTACGTGATGCATGGTATCAACAAGTTTGACAACTTTCCAGAAACCATCCAATTACAGGTGGACTTTGAAATAATTTTTTGATCCATCAATAATCATATTTTCTAGTCAACGTTGTTTATGCAGCGCATTTCCAGCACTGTTGTTGGTTTAACCATTTTGGATTCGTTTGTTCTGACTGGCGGTCTGATTTCAAGCGTAACTTTTTTTATCTTATAATTTCGAGAACAATTTAATTTTCTTTTTTTTCAGATGGTTACAGCTATCGTTACTTATTTTTCGGTCATTCTAGAAAGCTCGTAGCAAATTTTCTGTTTAAATTATTCGCCGAGAATTGAAAATTTATTTATTTAATCAAATTATTGTAGTTTTGAGAAGAAAAATTATTCTTTTCTTGAATTAATTTTAGAGAGAAAAAAACCATTAAAAGAATTTTAAAGAATGAATTTTTTCGCGCCTGAATAATTTGCAGAACTTGAAAAGGGTTTTTCAGCGCCAGCTAGTGGATTATTTCTAGATGATCAGCTGATTTTGTTGAAAATCCAATATGATTGATTCTGAAAATGATTCTGGAAATTCGATTCTCGACATGCGAATAGCTGAATTGGCTTTAATAAATTCAATGTATCCTAATCAATTAAAGTTCGATGACACTTTAGTTGAGCAAGCAGTGATAAACGAACGGCATGAGGAAAACATCTTTGATCGTTCGATTCAAGTTACTTTTCAAGTGGATCAACAACTTGAAATTGACTTTATTCTACCCACTGAATATTCAAATTCATCAATTCACAAGAAAAATTTCCGAGTAACTGACCCTGATTTAAATAAATCCCTATTCAAAACACTGAAAGATCAGTTTGGTAACGGAAACAAGGAAACCTGCAAGCTTCTTGATTTTTTACCAATGATCTTGGAATACTGGAATTCAGTTGACAAGTCATTATATGTGAAAAATTCTGCCATCAATAAAAATGAAACAACCATTGTAAACAACGACTCGCATGAAATTTCTCTTTATTGGATTTATTCTCATCATATATATTCTAAAACCAAAAGAAAAAACATTTTGGACATTTGCAAAAACTCTTCACTCACTGGGTTTATGCTGGCTGGAAAACCAGGTTTTGTAAAACTTGAAGAATTTCGCTGAAATTTTTTGATTATTTTATTACAGGTTTTATTTGTGTCGAAGGTTTCAAATCGGAGTGTGAAGATTTTTGGAATGAAATTCATTCATGGAATTGGAAACGAATTACATTGATCGAGTGTCAATCGGTTTTTGATCAAAATAATGACAGACCAAATCCAATCAGAATTTTCGATTCATTTGAAGAGTATTTTGATAATTCCAAATTATTTCGTTTACTGGAATCAAAAAATTGTGATCATGTTATCAAGAACTTTTTAAAAATTGATTCGAAAGAATAGTTATATTGGAAAACTTTCTCAATTTAAAATTCTGTTTCTAAAAATTCGAATGCATTAACACTTCTGAGATTGCAAGTGTGAGTTCAGGCATAATTTAAAAGTTGGAAAAATTTTTTAGTTGTTTTGTTGATTCAGTGATTGAATTGCAAATTTGAAAAAATTCCAGGCAAAAAGCCAAAGAGTGTTTAGTGTGTCTATTCATTAACTCTTTGAACGGTTAATTGTTTTCAAAATTATTAAGTTCTGAAAAAATTTTACATAAGAAATTCAAGAAATCAATAACCGTTTATTTTAATTGCAATTTTGAGCCGAAATCCATATCCTTTTAAGAAAACCATATGTTTTTTTTTCTGACTAAGCAAAATTATTATTTAAATCGTTTCTCCAAAGTCAAATACATCTCAAAAATGAAATATTTTAACAAAAATGTTTTTGTTTTCAAGTGTCATTAAAAAAGCGTTTGAATCGTCTGTTGTTGTTTTTCCATTTAAAATATGAATTTGATTTATGTTATTTTTTCCAAAAAAAAATCTATAATCAAATGATGCAAAACTATCATTTCAGTTTTCAAGTTGAAATAAATTTTCTTCAGAAAAAAAAACAAAACGAAAAATGTATAAAATAAAACTAATTCATTTTTTTTTTAAAGAAACTCGTAAAATTTTTCTTCTGCTAAAATTAGAAAAAAAACAGAAAATCGGGTTCGAATTAAGTTTGAACTCTACCAAAGAGTTGAAATTTAAAGCTGAATGCATAATGAGTTGCCCGAACATACAATATGATTGTTGGCAAAATGGAAGCTAGACACTTTGTTTCTGTTAAATTTATTTCTTCATTTTTTTTGTTTCAAACCAAAAATGATTTTTCGAACAGTCGAAATGTGATTTTTCTTCATTAATAAATATTTTAACTGTGTTTGTAAATAATTCTTTTCGTTAGTTCATTTGTTCATTTTTTCAGGTTTTCTCGTTCTACTCGTTTGCATGAATGCTTTCCATTGCTAAAATTGCAACGAAAATTCATCTCCATTACTAATGAAACGTTATGAATGTGTGTGAGACAGAGACTGAGAGAGAGAGAATGAAAGTTTTGAGAGGATTATCTAATTAAAAAAAAACAAAATCATTTTTTTAAAAGAAAAATTGCAGGTGCACGCTCTAAATGAGACTTCCTATTGTAGCTGTGATTGTGACTTGGTTTTGGTCATGTACACTTTTCCCATAGAGTATTTTTCTTAAGCGGAAATCACAATCAGAAAAAAAGCTCGAGTTGAATATATATACATGGCTGCATTAAATTTTTTCGCTATTCGAATCAACCAATTTTAGCGTTTTCCAATTAATGAGAAAAAAAAAACAAAATTGATTTTGTTCTTTCAAAGAGATAAAAACGAGAGAAGACCAACGAAAAAAAGTTTGGAAGTTTTTTTCAACCTGAAAACTTTCGAATTAGAAAACCAATAGACTGGGTAGTGTGTTTCCACTAATTAAACAATTTCTCTGCTTTCGTATTAAGTTTCGTAGAAAACGAATTTACGCAAGTTGCCAAAGAAGATCATTGCAATGAGCAAGCTTCACTGTTCAGGCATTAGATTTTGAAGTTTTTTTTTTGAGAAAAAATCTAAATGAAACAAGGATGCAATTGCAAAGGCAACACATGAAGCTTGGAAAAGATTGCAGCAAAAAAAGCAAAAAATCACGCTGAGAAACGAACTAATTTTGAAGATTTTTATTTTTCTATTTTTTGAGATATTGAATTTAATAGTTAGATATTTTGCAAATATGAGAGCATTTGTTTCAGCAAACATGGTCAAACAAATAAAAAGATCAATATGATTGATAGTCAAAGTGATTTGAATCAATTTTTACTGAATGGCTATATATCGGAAAATTGTAATGAATGGTCAACTATATATAGGAAAAAAAACTTCTCGATACTCAAAATCAAAATTTATTAGAAAATCGATCAAATTTTTAAAAATAAAATAAACCTGATATCCAAAATTTTTGCACCAAAAGACTAACAAGAATTGAGAAGTTTCCATTTCTTTCGATTCGAGTATTTTTTTTTTTCTTTCTCCATTATGAGATTCAAAATTCGATAGACATCTTGAGATGCCAAGAGATGGTAGTTAAATTTTAAAAAGAAAATTTGTTTCAACAAATTTAACAATGTTGATGATTGACGTGATTCGAATTTTTTTCCCCCATGCAAATGAATACATTTAACAGCTGAGAAATAAAAAATCAAAAGTTTCGTTACCTAACATTGCTAAAAATCACTAACAAACTTTTTTTTTATTTTATTGTGCTTGTTCTGATTGTTTTTCTGATTTTGAGCTGTTATTGTTTATCATCATCATCATCTTCTTCATCATCATCATTGATTTTTTCCCAAAATGATGATGATCATTATGATAAACATCGAGAGATTCATGTCCGGGTCGGTTCAAAACAGCAAACTGTAAAGTTTCACCACTATCTTTGACAAAACAAAAAATCATCAGTTTCGAAAAGTAACAATAACAACAAACTTATTCGACATGCCAAATCATTTCGGAAACAACGACAACGGCCAAAAAAAAAAATAAATAAATAAATATCATATATAACGCACCATTTTTGTTTCCATATCTTACAAGTTTTTTGTTGTTGTTGGTTTCGTTGACAGCATACAAACAACAAGCAAGCAATAAATGAAGAAAGAAATGATTGAATTTTCTTCTTGTAATCCTTGTTGTTGACATTTTTTCTTTTTCTCGTGTTTCAAATTTGGGAAAATTGTTAAAATTTATTGAAAAATTCCATTCAATGCTAATACATAGTTGAGAAACTCGACAACAACAGCAACAAAAAAAAACTTAAATTTTCAAGCTGAAATAAACAGCAGAGGTGACATAACGAATATCGATGTTTTCCATTTATGGAACATTATGAAATACCATATTATTATTATCAATTCGAGGTTAGGCTTGATTTTTATTCTCCATCTTCTTTTTATTTTAAACGAAACAAATCATTTCTCATTTGTTTGAAAAAAAAATCCAACAAACAGGAATAACATTGAAAATTTTCTTTTAAGAAAAAGTCCCACTATTTTCGAGAGGGAAAAAGTGGAGAGAGTGGCGCGATGGGTTTAACAACGGGAAAATTTCTGTTGTTCTGTGTTGTTTCTTCTCCGATTTTTTCCCCGAACGTAACAAGTTGATCTTAAATTATAATAAACGCGATAGAACGATATTTTCAAACAGGCACAGAGAAAACAGAAATCATATTCAACAAACAGACAGACAGAGACAGACAGACAGACAGACAGTCAGCACTTCACACAGTCACTCTTTCAGGCCAGCACACTCCAATTCATTCAACGGTTGAACGTTTTGAGATTTGGTGGTTTCATTCGTGGTGATGATGTGTTTGATGATTAACATGTGTCGTGTCGGTGATGTTGCATCCATGTTGGCGCCAAAACGCTTGAGGATTCTTTGAAAAAGTTTTTTTTTATGTCCCTTCTAGGTTCTATTCGGGAACTATTATTCTTTGTGTAAAGTGATTTGACTGAAAGGGTTTTTTTTGAGAACTTTTCTTTTCATCAATTCCATTTGATGATGAAATTTTGGATTCTATGTTTTTTTGTGTGAACCATATTTTTTTTGAATCCTTGGAACGTGATGGTTTAATTTTATCAAAAAAAAAGAAGCAAATTGTTTCCGAAAGTTTTCTAGTTAACTAAATAAATCAATCAAAAACTCACCTTCATCCATCAACAATTCACCTTCAACAATAATTTCAAGTAGGTGTTTTAAAAATGTTAAAAAACTCATTGGAAAAATGTTATGTCTTCTCAAGTGATTGACTCAACCAATGCGACATCTTCTTTTTCATAAAATTATGCAATTAATTTTATGGATATTCACTTCTTAGTGTGGTTGTTTGACCAAGTTTGGTCTTTATATGAAAACACAGAAAAAAAACGTCATTTCTTCCTAAGTAATAATCTTTGTTAATTGTATTTGACAATGGATTCTGAATAGCTTCTAACGATGTTTTTTTCTCAAAATTTTCTAGTCATCATCTTTTCTCATTCATATTAATGAGCGGAACTATAAAATTTTTTTCCTCTCTCAATTATAATGAATTTCAATTCCGCAATTCAAATAGTTTTTTTGCAGAAAAAGAAAAAAAATTCTTTGAATATAAACAGATTGATTCAGAAGGACATGATGTGTGCGGTCAACACACACATACGACATATTTGTAAAGAATAGAACAAAATTCTCGAAAATCATAATAATCGGTTCGATTGACCGATTTGACCTGATTTGATTTGTTCGGTGACCAGATTGCAAAGATTCATCATCAATCCACAATTTGTAAAAAAAAGCATCTTGTCTTATATCCATTGTTGTTGTTCTTCATTGAAACTTTCCATATGAAACAAAATTCATTCAAATATTTGCAACGAACTTTACTTTTTATTTTACTTAATTGAGTTTCATTTCATTTTTTTTTTCCAAAACGAAAAAAGGGAAAAATGAACTTTTAAATGACAATAAATAAAATTTTCAGAAAAACTTTCTCTGTCTCTAGGTAGGACAAAAAAAAAAAAAACATCATCATCATCTTTTATTGTCCTCGAAAACATCGATGACATTTCAAAGAAGGTCATCGTACTTATGGTATCGTTTCGTTTCTTTTACTGTTGGAAACAACATTGGAATTCATTAATTTGACAAACAAAACAATCGAATCGAAAAAAGCTATCGGATTTTGTGCTGTGGCCACGGCTATCAGTTGCTTTCGTCGCCGTATTGTTGTTAAGCTTTTATCAAAGCGAGAGATTTTGTACTTTTTTTTTTGTTTTTTTGAGGGTGCTTACCTGTTTTTATCACCTGTACTTAAACTAAGTGGTCGTATAATTTGAGTTTAAAGTTTTCCATTTTTTTTTTTTTAAACCATTTTAACATGATGAATTACGTAAATCACGAGATTCTTTAGGTAATTAACCCTAATTGAGGTAATCGAATGATTTGAGGTAAAAAAAAAATAATTCAGTGTTCAAAAAAAAATCTACTTAAAATTTGTAAAGAGTGAAAGGGTGTTGCTAGAAAATCGATGATGCTCTGAAAACCTTGAAGGGAAAATATGAGATTTCTTTTTTTTTCTCAATGAACTTTGTATGAACTTTCACTTAAAAATACAACTTTTAAGCTATTTATCAAAATTTATGATTTGTGATCTATTTGTAGAATTTAGCTTGAGAATTTTCTTCGAAAAAGCTAAAAACTGTATAACTAAAAACTTTACCACAGAATGTGAAGGGAATATAGTAAAGTTTCATCGAGTTGTTTACTCATCACTCATTTTTTGGCTCGAACTTAAACTTTAAACGAATGTTCACAAAAGTTCGCTTAACCCAATTTAATATTCATCAAACAAACAAACAAAAAAAACTAACAATCGTTTCGGTCTTTTAATTCTCGACGATGTATGCATACAGGAAGTGAAAGGAGAATTTTTTGGCATTGCTTTTCAACAGCAGAAAAATCTTTTTAAGAATTTAAATCTTGTTTCAATATATGTGTGTTGCGATGATTTAAAAGTTTTCTAAAATTTTCTTCTTTTACGAACGAGGTTTTGTGCTAAATAAGCAGTAGGCTATAAAAGTTATGATGCGCAATGCAATTGTACGCCAAGTTATTTATTTTCCATAATTACCATTTATTAGTATTTTTTGAATGCTATAAAAAAAAAATTGTAATAAAATATTATTTATCTTTATAAAAAGTTAAAAATAAATTTGAGAAAAAAGAATATCTAAGAATATTTTCAAAATCTTTCTGCAAAGTTTCTGGTTCTTTGATGGTTTTTTTTTCTGGATTTCGATTTGAACCATTGAGTCCAAATTGACCGGAAAAAAAAGTCCAGCAAATCATCAAGATGACCATTTTTTTTTTTTTTAGTTGCTTACAACTTAAATTTATTATCGGAAATTGATAATAATAAAACCCAGAGTCTAGTGGACAGCAGAGTTGGGCAGTAACGGAGTATTAATTTTAATTTTAGAATTTCAAAGGTCAGATTGAGTGATGTTTTCTGTTTTATTAACAGGATATTATATAGTATAGTATTGGGTAGTATTTTACCAAAAAAAACATAAACTTGGAAAATTATTGAATAAAAAAGTTCTTAAAAGAAGATTTCTTCTCAAAAAAAAAAGGATTCTCTTAGGAGAAAGGATATTTTTTTTTTTTATTGAAAAAGATTTAGGATTTGTTGTTTTTTTTTCTATTTAAATGAAAATTCGGTTATTCGGTTGATTAGTTGGTTGGATCAAAGTGATGATTGCGATGATGCCGAGACACTGCTCATTTCATCTTGGAATTGATAATTTCTTTTGTTGTAGTTGTCCATCATCATGTTTTCCTGTTTATTAATGAATATCAGTTTGGTTTGTAAATCGGTGCAAGATTTATTCAATTTTGGTTGATCCAAAGGGTTTTTGTTGTTGTTGTTGGCTGGCAAGAAAACATCTCTCATCTGTTTGTTGTTGAGAGTTTTTTTTATTGATAAAACTGGAGATTGAAACTGAATCATTGGGGATTTTTTTAGGATTGGAAATGGGAAAATATCCTCCAACGAATTATTATTCACATCCTCATCATTATCATCATCTCCCAATGTTCTTGATCGTCGTAGATGGAAAACATAAATGAAGAACGATGCCAAAACAATGGCCAAACAATCCAACAGGAATAGTAACGTGTAGCCATTCAAGAAGCTAGCGATAGTTAAAACCACTAGCAACAGTAAAAATATGGCAAACCAATCGAACCGTTCAAGGATTGTTACAATTATTCCCAATATGTTGACGATGGTGGAAACACAAAAATAAACCACCAATATCATGATCAATGTTTTCTATTGGAAGAAAAAAATATTTAAATTCTGGAACTTTTTGGAAGAAAATTTTTTTGCTACTCACAATTCCAAAATACTTATCCTCTTCTGGATTCGGATCTTTTTGCTGTAGTGGAACGTCTTGGTCATTCTCCTGTAGGGCATGTCTATTAGTCTTGCTATGGCTTTGGGTTTTATGTTTTTAACGTAAATCACTTTGAAAAATGTCAAGATAGCGGTGGTTAGAAGAATGGCAACCAAAATCACCACCAATAAACACTTCAACAGGAGAAACCAACGGAAACGAGTGAAACTTTTTACAATAGATTCAGAACATGATTGAATTACATTACTCATTGGTAGTGTTGGTATACAATGATGTCTTTTCACTAACAAGAAACAGAAAAAAATTCAAAATTTAAAATTGTAACGACTCAACTCTTTTCTTCAAAGCTTAAGTTATAGTGGCTTTGTTGTTTTTTTTTCGAATTTCTTCTGAATAATTTCTAAAATTCTATTCGAAGTGTTGTTTTTTTTCTATTTGAAATTTGACTTCATAACCTTGATCATTCATTAGTTCTTTCCCAGAGACTATTTTCTAGAATATCAGAATATTCAAATTCATTCATCCCTGTTGATGAGGGCCTAAGTTTTCAAGCTTTTTTTTCGAAACGTTCGAAGAAATTGTTTCAATTTCTATTTGTTTGATTCATAAATGAGTCAAATTTGTTGTTTTGTTTTGTTTTTTTTATTTGGGAAACAAACACGTGAGTTTTGGTTTAATAACTAGGTCACTAATGTTGTTGTTTTTGTTTAAGCTTGTTATCATCGCTTCATATTCTTCTTTAGCCCTTTCAGTGTGTGTGTGTGTGTGTTTTATCGTGTAAAAATTTGTGTTTCGAATATAATACTAGTCTAGTCATTGTGTTGTTGTTGAATGTTTTCCATAGTTTATTATTTGGTGATTTGATTTCTGTGTTGTTTTTTTTGTATCAATGTCATACCAACAAGCCAACACAGATCTGTAATAAAAAACTTTTTTGTTGTTGTTACGATTTCACAGATAAATCACGTTTTTTTCCTGATTCTGTGACTTGTAGCTTTTTCCATGTTCCATGTTCAACATCAAAGGTAATAATTGTGTTATCTGTCAGTGTAAGCCTATGTTGTTGTTTTTTTTTTGGCTGTAAACGAGAGAATTTTTTTTACATGAATAGAGTTTTTTTTCTGGAGCTCAGCAATATTTTCTTTCATTTTTTTTTTAGGTCAAGATTTTTTTATCATTTTAAGATTTGTATGTTGGAAACGAAATCTATGCTCGAGTTTTGAGATTCCCAACATGTTTCTCTACATCAAAGATAAACATTTGAGATAAATAAGCCTTTTCTGCTGTTGTTTTTGCTGTTTTTATGGGACTTTTTTTTTGGAAAGAGTTGAGTGCAGTTTTTTCATTGAAAAAACTGGGTTTTTACACTTGTTTTACGGTAAATTGTTTAATTTATCAGAATCTTTTCGATTTTTTATAAATGGATTCAGTGGGTTTTATTGAATTACATTTGGAGTTGTTTTTTTTTCATCCTGAAAAATTCACAGAATTTTTTAGAATATACATGCGCTCAAATACATGGAATGGATTTGAAAAAATTGTAAAAAATTTGTTGTCAAACACCAACATACCAGTAAAAATTCGAGACCAATTTATCGTCGATTTTTCCATATCCTCTGTCTCCCAATCATCACAAAATTGTTGCGTATGATCCAATAAGCTTGTTGTGTCGATCCGTTGGTGTGTCCTCGTCCGACAAATTAACCAATGGTATTTCCATGGATTGTTCAACAGGTCATCCTCATTATCGATATCACCTGGCTGAATAATATCTTTGCCGCTTTTTTTTTTTTTTTAATGAATGAAATTTGAATTTAATCACTGTTTTTATGATGAATACTCACTCGTAGTTCTCAAATTCTTCGACGTTTTTTTTTCTGATTCGAATCAATGAAATCAATGCAATTTCTTCTTCTAAAAGAGTTTCGAGCTTAGTGTTTTTTTTTTCGTAAAATTTCTTGATTTTATATCGGTTTGATTGGTCATTGCATTTGGTTTCATGTTTTTCATTTAATTTTTTCAAGCCAAAATCAAAAGCACGACGCAACGCGCAGACTACATAGAGTTCTCGGTAGCAATCTGGCAAACATTTTGATAGTTCGAGATCAGACAAAAGTACGGTTTGATTCGCTGTCAAATAAGCTGATTCGATCGATGCCACAGTAGCATAAACCCAACTGAAAAGCCAAGGATTTCGTCGAATCAATTTATGAATCGGTGTCAAATGTTTCAGTTCTCTTAGGTCAATATCAGATGTCTTTTTTTGGAATGAACTTGATTTATAGCTATCCTTACCATCAGTATTCTTAACAAAGAAACGATCCAGATTTTCATCATTGAAATTCAGGCCATTCTGATAAGATTGTTCTACATCGTTTGGATTGTTATTCAGTTTGGAACAAAAACCAAAGTTTCCAAAACAATATACCACCAAAACAGCTAACTCGAAAATTGATTTCATTTACTTTAATCAGTTCAGATCGAATGAAATAGTCTGCTTAGGGCTTAAATAGTTTTAAGTAGTTTTAAATAGTTTAATCAAACATCAGCGATCAGTTTGAGTTTCTTAACTGAATAAATTTGTTTTTGAAAAATTTCGAAATTTTCCGATTGACAACAGTAAATTCGAAACAATCAATTTTCGTCAGTTTGACGATGATTATCTCACTTTTTTTTAGAAATCATTTCATCTTGAAATTAATTTTTATAAGTTAATATTTTTTTTTTGTTCTCTGGCGAGATGCAAATCAAATTCTTGCTTTATCAAGTTTTTGCCAAAACAAAATCCAGGTAACAAACAAACGTTTTTTTTCTCTATGATTTGTACCTTAAAACAGGTGTACAATTTTTTTTTGATTAGTTTGTTTTTCAATGTTTGATGATTGAAACTTGATAATATTTAAAAAAAAAACAACATTCCTAAAAACGATAAAGCAATATTGTTGTTGTGTTTGCTCGGATAACTTTTGATGGTAGTTTTACAATTATTTGTTGCTATTTTATTATCATCAATGTATTTTCTATTGGAAAAAGTCATTAATTTTTTTTCATATTAAATTGTTGACCATCATGGCTGCATCAATGGCAACGCATCTATGATATCTTGAATTTATCATTTTTCATTGTCATTTCAAGTTTATTTGAATTTTGATTTGAAAAAAAAACTGAAAAAATTTATCAATTAATTTTTTTTTGGATTGTTTTTCAACGGATGAATAATAATAGAACAAAAACTTCTGAAAAAAATCCATCGGATTCTTTTCTGTTCTCAAGTTTCGCAGATTTCTTAGAATACAAATTTTCAATAAAAAAAAGTGATCATTTCATTGTGAGAATCAATAATAATTAAAAAAAAATCGATAAAAATCGAAGTTTTACCATTCGATTATCGAATCATCGATGAACGTCAATACTGCGTCTTAAAATCGATTGATGACGAACTCATTCTTTACTCTACCTCTATTCAATAGAATTTATAAAATCTATCATAAGAAACATCGTGTTTCTCTAAAAACTCCGTATGAATAAAAGTTTTTTTAGGAATTTCCCAGAAGAAAAAAAACATTAAATTGATACAGGTGTTTTTTTAAAAAATTTTTTTCTGAAAAAGTTTTTTGATTTTTATTCATAATAGAACTAGCAACAACCTCTCAATGTTCTACTATATCAAACACGATTGAATCGCGATGATTCGATAAATCCATGATAATTTCTCATAAACTTTGAAACTAGTTGCTTTTGCATCTCCCATCAACAGTAGATAAGCATCAAGTATCTACGCTCATCCATTCATTCGATTTGAAAACAAAGAAGTTCTAAAATTCAGAAGTTTACAACAAACATTGATCATTGTTGTTGTTGTCGTTGGGAACACTGCATTTCATTAAAAAAAACCGTTATATATCAGACATGTGTTCTATATATACGAAAATCAAAAACAATTTTTGTAGTAGCAGTATCGGCTTGCGCCTTCAACATCATTGAAAGTGATCGCCAATCGTTTTGTCATGTTTCAATGTTAATGTGTAAATGTTGATCATATATTCTATTTTTTTTTTAAAGCCTAACGGGTCTAATGATCAGTGGGTTATATATTAAACCAATTGGTGGTGTGCCATCATACTTCTACTAACAGAAAAAAAAACGCATTGAAACACATAATAATAGCTTTTTGTTTTTGTGTTGTCCAGTGACCGTCTTAATAGCTCCTTGGTTGACATATCGTGTTTGTTTATGGAGGATTTTGTTTCTCAATTTTTTTGAAACTTTTTTTTTTTTACCGTAAAAGAGTTTTTCGTTTCATTTTATTTTTAAGAAAATTCACATGGGTTATTCGAAATTTATTTTTGATCTGTGAGTTTTTGTTTATAAAACCGGACAGGCAGAAAATTTTTTTTGAAGTTTATCAAAACAACGTTTCGAAAATTCTTTAAAAACTGTAGCTTAGCTTTTTTGTTGGTCTAAAAATTTTGAAAACAACATCTTACCTTATTGTGTAAGTAAATATAATAGAAAAAAAGTCTTTTAAGTAAATAAATTACCCAAAGTCTTGAATCTTACGGTTTATTTCCTGAGATTGAGAAATTTTACCTTGTTTTTTACTTTTATTTAATAATAAAATTATTTATCAATCGGCTGTACTTTTATAATGTTTATTTATTTTTCTGCTATGCAAAAAGTCTAACGCTTTTGTAGTGCATTCCTAATAAAATTCATTCAATGTTTTACCCATGATCCATTTTATCCATCGATTGTCCACATGGTGTTGTCACACTTTTCCATAGAGTCTATCAAGTTCTTGTTCATTTATTTCTACGAAAATATTGGCCGTTTCCAATAAATTTGATTCTTGAGTTTAAATTAGTTTTAATGAAAATCACTTTTTTTTAGTTTGAAAGTTTCAATTGTTTGATTAAAAATTTGTTCCAAGTGTTCCTGTCTCTCGACAGGTTTATCAGAGAAGAAACATTAAATTAAAATTTTTTTTTAATTGAAGATATGACCATCAAAAAAGATTTATTATTTGAGTTTTGATAAAGGTGTATTTTTTTCTGTGTATGTTGAGCACCATAAAATTTTTAACTTTGTTACATTTTCTTTTGCAAAGATACTAAAAAAAAAATACAGGCTAGTTTTAAAAGTATCTTATTAATTTTGTAATTTCTTTTCTAGCCTCCAGATAAAAAAAAAAAAACTATAAATTTTCAAGCAAATTTTCTACTGCGGTGTTTTCGAACCAAAAATTTCCAAAACTTTCCTCTTGCTGGTGCAATGGGAAACGGTTTTGCTAAAAAGTTATTTGATATTATCGATGATTTTGAAAAAATTATGAAACATGATGATGACCACTACTGAGCAACAACCTAGAACGAAAATAATCTTGGATGGCAATAAATCGGAGCTGGAATTCGATATGCTGTTGCCAACTTTTCTTTTTCTGATGAAAATGATGATGAAGATAATGAAGTTTATCGATTTAACAAAAACTCAAACAACAACCGTTCAAAGAGTTTTTTAGCTGATGAAATTTTATTACAAACAATGATTGATTCTGCTAATAAAAAAAATCAAGATCACAATGATGATGATGATATGATGCGTTTGATTCATACTTCTTTAGCACCATCAAATTTCAAAGAACAACAAAATAACAACAACGAAACGTTCTTGAACAGCTATGAAAAATCTTTCAATAAAACTTCGAATTTAAAACCTACGGGAGTCATGTTTTCCTCCAGCATGACCGATGAAGATAATGAAATTGAAGAGGATTGTAGCGACGAGGATGGAGAACTAGTCTATTTCAATGAGAATATCATTTTCAATAGGCAATTTTTCGATTCGTCTCTGGTTGATTACCAAGAGACTAGTAATCATATCGATTTTCTTTTTAATCAAAATAAATCGATCAGTTTATCGCCAAATTTCAACGAAGATGACAAAGATTCTTTGGTTGAAACAAGTATCTCTGATGAAGATTATCTATCTGATATTCACGAACGAAATGTTCTACCATCGCTTGACAACTCGTGTTCACAGAAAAAATCCGAATTAATGTCAGCTAGAAAAAGGGTATTGATGAACACTCTAGAAAACTTTCAATACGATTTGCATTATCCATCATCTGACGACAAAATTTGTAAAGAAATTTTTCATGATATGAAAATTTTGCCATCTTTTAAAAATTATTTTCTAAGCTCACTGCTATTTGATTTAACGACGAAAAATTTCCTCGATAAATATCCGAAGTTTGGTGAAAATTTAGAAAGTTTCAATAAATTTCATGATCAATCTATGGCCGAAAAGCCATGGTCTCATAAATTGATCAACAACAAAGTACAAGACCAACATAAATGTTTTATTACGCCATCGATTTCAATGTCGAATCTTTCTTCAGTCGCTACCTCAAAAATGGGAAAAACACAAATCGATCCATTACCATATTCATCGACTTTAGCATCTATTCGAGATGCCGTTTCACATATTACCACGATTAGATGATTTCAACGTCGTCAAACTTTCTCAAGGCTTCTTCTCACAAGTGTTCAAGGTAATGAAAATTTCCTTGATGGTTGATTTAATTTTTTTATTATTCCAATTAATAGGTTACTCATCTTCCAACGAGTAAAATTATGGTCTTGAAAATGAATAAAAATCCTAGTAATCGAAGTAAGTTTCTTTTCAAGGTTATATTCCAAAACTTTATGAATAATTTCTCTTCAAGGTAATGCTTTGAGAGAAATTGAATTGCTCAACAAATTAAACCATCCGAACATTGTTTCCTACATGGGTACCGTTGTTCATGAAGGTAAGCTTTAATGAAACTCTTAATAAATATTCAGAAAAATTGAAAACATTTTTAAAATTATAGGTGCTTTACATCCGTTGCTGGAATACATCAACGGAGGAACATTGGAGCAATTGATTCAACAATTTTATTGTAAAAATGATAAATTAATGTCGATGGGGTCAGCATCGTTGGAGAAAAATTTGACCAAACAAATGACGCCTAAAATTCATTCGTTGAAAAATCCCGATCGAACATTCGTGAAACTGATGCTCGATGTCTGTGGCGGCATGGCTTATCTTCATTCAAAGAAATACTTGCATCGGGATTTGGCTTCAAAAAATGTGTTCATTCGCAAACATATAAACTGTGATAAGAATGGGAATAGATTGAACGAAAAAATTTATGATTTCAAACTAAAAGTGGAAAATGAAAAAATGGGAGAAAAAGTTTTTGATGATCATTGTCTTCAGGCAGTGATTGGAGATTTTGGTTTTGCCATAGCCGAGCCAACCAGTTCTCAACAACTCAACGTTGTTGGATCACCTATTGGTTAGCTCCCGAATGTTTGAGCTATAAATGGTATTTTAAAAAACTTAGTTTTTATCGTGTTTAAAATTTTTTTTTTTTTTCATTTAAAAGGTACAATCATAAATGTGATATTTTTTCGTTTGGTGTCATTTGTTGCGAGCTGAATTGGTACACACCCTCTGATCCGGATTATTTACCTCGTTGTGATAATTATGACATAGATTTTGCCAAAATATCGAATAAGAAAAACACATTTTTGGGTCGTGTCGCTCAACTCGCATGTCAGGTATTTTGAAAACTATTTTTCACTAAAAACTGAAATTTGAAATTTCCGTTTCTAGCATGATCCAAACATGAGGCCAGAATTTGAAATGTTATTCAAAATGTTTCAGGATGGACTTGAGATTGATGAGGATGATGATGATGATACCGAAAATAATAGAATGCTTTTGAGATCTTGCTGCTCGTTAATGTCGTCGGCATGTTATAGAAACACGAACAATGAACATCATTTGAAACATTCATCATCAGATTCTCAACTATTTCCCACAAATTTTGGCATTCCGTTTGATTCTTTTTCGGTTTTATCGAAAAACCACTGTTGTCATCACAATATCAGCAAAGAAAATTCGAAACATGATATTTGTGAGTAAATATTTTCCCTTGAACATAGTTTTCTTTCTAATAATAAAAATACTTTTTTTTTTGGGTTCTAATTCTTTTTAGTTGAACAACATTTGCGAAGACGTTTCACGGCTCTGCGACGGAATTTCAAAAGCAAAAAACTCTAGTGAAAAATATCAGACGAATGAATTGTTTAATTTTTGTTATTTATTTTTTTGCCCTCCTCTAACAGCTATTTATCTGAAAATATATTTTCATTGAAAAAAAATCATAAAATAAATAAATCTTTGTTATTGAATACACTTCATTATTCTATTTGAAACAATATGGGTTCATGAGTTCATTTCCAAAACATTTGATATCTGTTTGATGTATGGGACTTGTCAGTTGAATCTATCTAATATCGTCTATTACAATCCTCAATGAAAAAAAATTCAAAAATCGGCAATAAAATTAACAGCCACAAGATGACAGTCCTCATATAAATCGCAATATGATAATAATGGATTGAAAGATTTTTTCCTGTTGCCTGGCTAATTTTCTGTTTTTGAATCGGAAAACTCTGAATATTGAATTTTCTGATATGGAAACTTTGAGTTTTCAAACAATTGATTTGTTGAACAGGCGGATTTATTCCTTATGCGTTAATATTGTAATTACTGTACGTCCAAAACGAATTGAATTTTTTTTATTTGAGCAAATCGATAACTTCGTTCATCAATCAAGAAAGAATCTGTCAATGCAAGCTGTTTTTCTTCTGAATCAAACTGCTAAATTTGATCATGAAACTATTGTTTGTTCGCACAAAGTGAACAAATAGTTGGAAAATATAAAAACAAACATGAATTCATAAGTACAGTTGAGAGTGATTTAAAAGATTTATCTAATCAACAATCCTCCTATTGCATTGAACAATTATTTAAATGTTACTTTGACAGGCAATAGCAATGTGAAGGAAAAAATTAGATTTGTCATATCGAAAATTGAATCACCGTTGGCTTTGAAAATAATCACGAGCTAAAACAATCAACAAAAAAACTTTATTTTTCCTTTTCATTATTAATTAATTGAAAAAAACTACTGGTAATTGAATTTCAAATCGAAAATGGAAACCGGGCAAATCGTACCAAAAGACACTGTCAAAAAATTCATCGAGAGAATAATGATCAAGATTGGAGTCAATCCAACGCATGCAGAAAATTTAGCCGACGTTTTAGTTACTGGAGACTATCGAGGACATTACAGTCATGGATTGAATAGATTGGGTTTGAAAAAAAAAATTAATTAATAATTTTTCATTGAACAAGTGGTTTTTTTCTAGATTATTACATCGTCGATATTGAAAAAAAAGTTTGTGAAAAAGATGGCGTTCCGGTTGTTTTGAAAGAATCGGCAGCCACGGCTTGGGTTGATGGAAAAAACTTATTAGGTCCTGTTGTTGGTAAATTTTGTATGAAATTGGCTATCGAAAAAGCTCAACAGTCCGGAATTGGTTGGGTTGTTTGTAAAGGTGTTGCCCACTTAATAATTTTTATAACCTTTTTGTCTAAAATGTTAAATTATTCAGGTAGCAATCATTTTGGTATTGCCGGTTACTACAGCATGATGGCATTGGAACATAAACTATTGGTTAGAGAAAAAAAAACATTTTTCTCAAACTTTATTTGAAAATAAATCTTTAGGGCATGTCGTTTACAAACGCTTCGCCACTACCAGTGTCACTCGGGTAAGAAACCATTTTTTGGTACCAATCCCATATCTCTGAGTGCACCAACCACAAATCAAGACAAAAATTTTGTTTTGGATATGGCTACATCAGTTGTAGCTTTGGGAAAAATCGAAATCGCTTCACGCCGTGGTGAAAAAATTCAAGAAGGATGGGCTGTAGATAAGAATGGTAGAAACATAAGTAATCCAAATGATTACCATGCTCTGCTTCCATTGGGAGGCTCAGAAATTTCAGGTAATTTTTGTGAAAATTTTTTTGGGATCGAGTTAAATGTTATCTTGTTTGTTTGTTAGGTGGATACAAGGGATACGGAATGGCTGCTTTAGTAGAAATATTTTGTGCAGTTTTATCCGGCTCGCAAGTGGCACCTAATGTACGAGGATGGACTTCGAAAAGTGGCATTGCAAATTTAGTAAGAAAACCCGATTATTCATTTATCTATTTTTAATATTACTTGGTGAAATTAGGGCCAATGCTTCATCGCCATCAATCCAGATTGTTTTGCACCGGGCTTTGAACAGCGAATGGAAACGTTGGTAGACAATTTGAAATCTCAAGAACCAGCAGAACCGATTAAACCAATTTTGGTGCATGGTGATCCGGAACGAGCTAACATGCAAAAATGCGATCAAAACGGAGGAATCGAATATCATATTAATCAAATAAAAATGGCGGTACTTCATATTTATCATTTGTCACTTGAATAAATTAATTTTTTCTAGAACGAATTGGCCAAACGCTACGGAGTGGAACCATTGATTTAATGTTTTTTTATAATTAAATAAACTCTATTTTTTGATCATTTTAACAAAAGATTTGATAAGCATTTTCTCACATTTAATATTAGCCTTGTTCACTTCATCAATGATATTGTGACCGAGCAAAGCTTGCGGTTCAACATCTAACCGTTGAATTTTTGCTTGATTTCTAAGCACAAACTCGGGGTTTTTGTGCTCAGCTTTGAGTCGAAGCACTCCATTCCAAGCTATCATGACACCATTGTCGGTACAATACTTGGAAGATGGAATAAACAGTTCAATGCCTTTTTGATCGCAATACTGAGCGATCATATCTGTAATGAAGCGATTGGATGCACAACCTCCACTGATGACAAGTCGTTTTGAAGCAATATCTCCGAGCCATTGTTTTTCTTCTAAAAATTGAAACGCTCTTTGAAGCCGTTTAATGAGAACAAATGAAATAATGAATAGAATTGAAGCACAAATGTCGGAAGCTTGAGGCAAAACAAGATCGGGAGCAAGATTTATTTCTTTTTCAAGACTAAGAATTTCGATTCGAATAGCATTCAAGAAACCACTGAAACTAAAGTTACAGGTTCGAAATCGATTACTGTACATTGGAGAAGAGAGGCTTTGTTCAAAATATCGGAATGGATCACCACCACGTGCCATCAACTCGATAGCTGCTCCACCACTTATCGAGTCATAAGGTGCGCCAAGGTTTTTCAAACGTAAATGCCGGGCTGTTTTATCCAGAATATCCCCAATGGCATCATCTAAAGATGTACCCATTAAACGAAAATCGTTTAAATCGTTGACAAAAAATATTTGAGTATGCCCGCCTGAAATTAGTAAAGCCACAAACGGAAACTGCACTGGATGTTCGAGCATAGCGGTCAAAGCATGGGCTTCCATATGATGAATCGGTATCACAGGCAGATCATATTTAGCTGAAATTTTTTTAGCATAATGACATCCGATTAACAATGACATAGCAAGACCGGGTTTCAATGTGACAGCGACGGCCGACAAATCTTTCGGTGAGATCTGAGCTTTTTGAAAACACTGTTTCACACAATTGTCAATAACAGAACGATGAAAATCTCTTGCCAAAGGAGGAATGATGCCACCATTTGAAACATGTACCGAAGTTTGTGAAGCACAAACCTCCGACAACACCAAACCATCATCATTTATGATGGCGATTCCAGTATCGTCACACGATGTCTCAATACCGAGAACGTTCCGTGGAACCAACGATCTCAAGTGACGATGATGTATTACTTCTCTCAAATTTGGCTGGATAAATTTTTTTAAAAACATGTGCCAAGCAAAGCAACACTGAATCAAACAAACAAGAATTACGAAAATATAAATTTTGAAAATCCACATGCGGGCAATAATGTGAATGACAAACGAATTCATCGATTATTCAACAATACATCAAATTTTGTGATTTGAACTTCTGATCTTTAAAGATTTAATTTTTGTACAAGATTTATTCTGATAAAAAAAATTGTCTCGAATTCTTTTAAGATTGAAATTGAAAAATGTGCACATAATCGAATGGGTTAGTTTTTGGTCATTTTTATTAGTCTGTTGTTAAGAGGCAGGCCGTAAACAACTGGCGCGCAACCAATCAAGTGCTTCAATTTGCAATGATTTCGTGAAAATGAAAGCGATCGACTCAACGAAGCAAATTTTTTTGATGGAACTTTTGATTTCTCATTTTTGTTGGTAGTGCACCATCTTTCAAACCAATAAGACATGAAATGATTGAAATATTGATCAATATCTTTGTCGGTAACATCCCATAGGTTGCCAACGTAAGCCGGTGCACCGTTTATCAAAAACCGATATGATGCACCAAAAACATCTGAATTTTGAGTTTCACACATCAGTCGACCCGAACTACATCCAACCACAATCGATACACTTTTGATATTCAAACTATCCAATCCAGAAGGTATTTGACGGTAATACTGAGATCCACATCCATGACCCATAAATAAATAAATATTTTTAGATTGAAGATTCTCGGCCAATGTCAAACCATCTGGTTCGGTCCCAATGAAACCATTCCATTCTTTGATCGACAAAAACGAATCTTTAAATAATTTTTCAGTATTATCCAAATTGTTGGATGGATTGAGAAGGTAGAAAGTTTTATCGTCTGAGACTCCGTTTTCCAATACTGAGTTCAATTTTTTATAAAGGAACGCTGCCACACGCAATGAAGGTACGCGGAAAAAAGGTTGACCAAATTGACGAAATGTGGGCAAAGACTCAAAAGGGAACTGAATTAACATCGAATCGAGAATTAAACCAACCGGTTCGATATCATCGAAAAGTTTAAGGATTTTTTCTTCTTTTGACCAAGAATCAAAAAACTTCTTTTTAAGCTCAACAAACTTTTGAATAAACGCTTTGTTGTCAGTTTCAAACAGTAATTTTGCAACAACTTCGATTTCTTCACGTTTCAACAAAATCAAAGACTCAATAACCAGATCAAGAACTGATGAATTATGACATTCTAAATTTGTTTTTTCTGCTAATTCTATCAGGTATTTCTTGAAACAGGCACAGGACATCTTAAACTTTTTATCTTGACATTTTCCCATGAACAAGCCTTTGAAAGGGCCGAAAATTTTGTTTTCCACAGAATCTACCAACATTTTTAAACGAGCATCGTATTCGTATCTGATTTTCCAAAAAGCTTCTTTTTCGGTTTCCAATATCGAAACACTATTCATCTTCATAATTTCATCAAACTCTTTCATAAAAAACTTGACATTCTAGTAAATATAAAACAATAAATTTAGATTTGAAAATTAAACAATTTAATTACCGAATCGCCTTCGATTTTAATGAAAACTGGTTTGCAACTATTTTGGTAACGAACAACTAATAAATCGGGAAAAGATGTTCCGTTTTCTAGAATCTTCATTTGCACGAACCGCCATGTTTGAGGTAGAACAGTGTGATGTGGTTGATAGAAAAAATCTTTGATATCAAAAGACAAAATGCGAGAATCATCGATAACATTTTCAGCTTCAAATGACGATTTACGCAATGAATTGAATAAAAACCGATAACGAAAAGTATGTTGGGGAGCAGTTTCCGACAAATGATACGAAAACATTGTACTGCTTTTGGCTGAATATTTTCCTAGTTTATAGAACAAATATTGTGCGTCAGTATAAAGTTTACTGCTTGGATGTTGACCAACGTAAGAGACCACTTTTTTCAAGGTCTTTGTGATATCTTCTATTGTGATATTATGAATTTCATTTGAATCCAAATTTTCAAACAATTTTTGAAAGTAAGTTTTTGGTTTGGTTTTATTAATGTCTTGATAAGTTTCTGTTAAATTGAAAATTGTTTGAAACTTTCGAGTCAACTCATCAATAGCACTTTCAATATTCTCTCGTTGATTTAAATCAGTAAAAATTGTAAAATTATTTTTTTGATCATTGAAGTTAGTGAAACAATCAAACTCAACATTTCTCGAATTTGAAATTGCTTGAAGAATTTGAGATCCTTCATCACATATTGCTTTTGATTTAACAATTCTCAATTGAGCGTTTTTTGATTTGGCCAATTGTCTAGTTTGTCGCTTTTTAGAAGACGGTGTATCAATTTGATCAACAGTTTCTCTATCAAAATCTAGAATGTTACGTCTGGTACCTTCGAGAGCAGCTTTCTCTAAAAGCGAAGTGGCATACTGTTTAACATGTTCCGGTAAATTCGTCTTTTTAGGAGCGCAATTAAACAATGGTTTTTTTTCAGAAGTCAACTTTCGAATTGGTGATGTTGTAGAGAGGAAATTCAAATCTACTGACATTTGAACGCAAGCTTCGTTTAAAACATTAAATTTAAATATAAAAGTTTTTCTATGAATTGATTGGGTTTTCAATTGTGGTCGCAAAACTTTAAACATTACATATGAACGGTAGTAAAACATTTGACACCGATGAATACGTTCTCGATAAGAATAACATGGCCAATCGATCAATTTTTCAGAAATAGACAAAGCTTCTTGAAAACGACGACCAGAAATTAAAAAACGAATAAAAAAATCGCTAAATAACCAAACATACAACTCAAAGGGCCATTAACAGTCAGTTCTTCAATTGTAGTCGACATATTATTCATATCTTTGCAATGTAATTCTTCGATCAAAACAGCTATGCTAACAGAATAAACCCTGATTAAATAGTTTTCCAAAAAATTCAACAAAAACATATATTCATCGAGAGAAAATATAGAGGCTGAAGATAGTTTAGAAGCATCGTATTGATGTTTCATATTGATGATAATGAAAATAAAATTTATATACAATGAGAATATGTTATCAGTGAAATCTTGGTTGCAACAAACTGACTGGAACTCTAATGAAAATGACTTCAATAAACTAATTAAAAAATTAGACTCCAAATCAGAAAACTGATCAGATGAAGAAAGTTCTGATGTTGAACCAACATTATTGGCTACCATGAATAGACGATATTGAGTGTAAAAATCTTTTTCTTTTCTCTCAAAATCATCATTCAAAGTCATTTTGTCGGCTTTAACTGGAGTGATTGATTCGTCAAAATCTCCTTTTGTTTCTTTTATATTTTGAGAATTGATCTCTGAAGAATCTTCAAAAATATTTCTATTTTGATTTGAATTCAGAATGATTTTTTTATACAAATAAACCTTGAATTTTGCATCGTTTGAAAATTTGCAAGTGTCATATTCAGCCGCCAATAACAAAATTCGTGTATAACTATAAAAAAAAAAATTGTTATTTCAAAAAAACTTAAAATAAAAGCAAATACCTCATAACATTGAAAGTAATAGTGAAAAGATAGCAGGCAATTTTATAGTAAAATACCGAATCTCTTAAAATACCGTTATTGATGAAAAACATGATAAATTCTTCGATTGATTCTGAAAAAGTGTTGAAAGTAACAAATCGAATCCAGAAAGGATCTGGTTTTTGAACTTCAATAACTGTTTTATTATCAAAAAAAAGTCCCAACACATTCCACCGCCGACAAAGACATAACAACATTTGAACTGGTTCGATGAACTCATTGAATAAATTTTTAAATTGAAATACAGCGGATGGAAATCGAGAAGCCAATAAAAAAGCCATTGATTTAAGTAAATACCGTTTTAAAGTTGTTTTTTTCAAGTATTCGCTATCAATGAATTGTTTCAACTTTTCAGCCACTGATTTTCCATTTCTGGAACGTAAATTAATTTCACAGTACAACAGAAAGGCATAACCAGAGCTAAACGAATCAATTTTGTTGAGATCATCAACATTTCTGAAAACTCTTCTTAAATAATTTTTGGCTGAATTGACATATCCAAGTTTAAGATAAGTTTTAATCAAATTGCAATGACATAACATCAGATCTTCATTTTCTGGACAATAGTTGACTTTATAGTAACGATTTATATATTTCAAACTCATTCCTGCTGTTTTTAAAGCATAATGATACATTCGATAATACATAAATATTTGACACAAAGAATTTAGATGTTCTAATATTCCAAAGCGCTCAATAAAAGTAGTATTGAGATCACCTTCAAATCCTTCTTGAAATGATTTCAAAGCATTGAGTAAAGGAATAATCAGAATTTGAAAGTTTTTCAGGTTGACATTTTCATTACAAGAAGAGTTAAAAGGACTTTCTTCCTGAAGGTCAATATCGTTGATTTCAGTCTTTTCTTTAGATTTTCGTTGCTCACGATTTTTCTCATCCGTTTCTTGCTTGTCCAAAAAAATAATGAATTTTGAAACATCATGTAAAACTCTTGCAAGTATGTGGCTCCAAGAGCCAACTTATTAGCCCACGGTTTGGTACATGAACAATGAGAATTTAGGTGCCGATTAAAATCGTTGATTGAAGCTCGAACAGTTTCCAGATTTAAAGCTGTTCCATTTTTCAGCCAAACTGATCGTTCCAAAGCTTCAGTTAAAAGATAACAACGAAATCTAGTATTTGTTTTGCAATTTTCAGAAAGATTTTCGCATAATTTCATGATTATCGCTCTATCTAAAATTAATAATTTATTAAAATAATTGTTGAATTAAATTAAACGAAAAAAAAATTCCAAAACTTGATTTACTACTGTTTGAAACTCAACAATGTGATAAAAACTAACGTTCGAAAATTTTTTTAAATGCCTCTTCGTTGATTGGTTAATTTTTTTCTCTTCTGATGACCCTTCATAGAAGCTGTTTTTAAATTATTTCTGTTTTCGTTTAGTTTTTTTTTTTTCCTCAAATTCGAATCTATGTCAATCAACAAAGAAACGTAATTTTTTTTTTCACTAATTAAATTAATTTATTAATTTATTATTCGGAAAAAAACAGAGTTAAAATTTCTTATAGTTCGATTATTTGTACCGAACATACTAAAATCGATGGCGATGTAACAATCGGTTTGAAGAATGTAGTTCATCCAACGGCAACGATCATAGCCGAATCGGGCCCAATCATCATAGGTGACTATAATCTGATTGAGGAGAATGTTTGCATTCGTAATACGACACCAGGAAAAACTATGATCATCGGTAATCATAATGTGTTTGAGGTTGGAGCTAAAATTGAGACCTGTCAAATCGGTGATCACAATGTTTTCGAATCAAAATGTCATGTTGGTGAAATGACGAGAATCACCAATGGTTGTGTGATCGGTGCCATGTGTGATACTAATTATGATGAAATTTTAGAAGAAAACACTGTGATATTTGGTTCGAAATGTCAACGTCGTATTCAACACGAAAAACCATCGGTTCAACTTTCTCAGATTGATTTTCTTGGAAAGATTTTACCAAATTATCAGCGAATCGAAAGGCCTAATCATCGTTTACCACCATCATTACAATCTCCAACTTCTCAGTAACAATAAAAAAAAAATCAATAAATCAGTTTATTTAATCGGGACTATTATTATATTTCATTGGTTATTACATAAAATTCTAAAGCTTAAAACAGTTGCCAAGTTTTTTAAGAAAAATTCTTCACTCTATAGAAGCAAATGTGCCTAATCGAATAGTCTTTGAAATTCTTGGCCAAGTAATTGCTTTACTGCCCTCTCTAATCAATCCATTAACTTTGAACAAATTTTTTTTTAGAAAAAAAATCTTCTTAAAGGTGTTTTGAAACACCTCGATATATCGATATTGATTAACCAATCTGGTCTATTAACCCTCCTGTTGCCTTCGATAAAAAAAAAAAAAATAGAAACACGCCTGGGTAATCATCCTCCCTCTTTTTTTTCTCCCTGTTTTGTTTTCTGTTGTAAAAAAAAAAATTTTCAAGCTCATTTTGTGTTGATGTGGTGGTGGTGGTGTTGGTGGTAGTAGCGTTTGGTTGTAGTGTGTAGTGGCACAGAAGCCCACTATCATTATTATTGTTGTTGTTGTAAAAAAAAATACGAAACAACTGACGAAGAAGAAGAAGAAACAACAACTAACATCTTCACCACCAGGCACACACACACACACGCTAAAAGAGAGACACTAAACCGGAAAATGACCAAACACGTGTGATTTGTTGAACGAAAAAAGAAGAAGAAAAAAATAATAATAAAATTTGTTGATGATGTTGTTGATGATGGTGATGATGATGATGATGATGATAATGACATGAAAACGATGTGACATACCAACCTCATAACAATCACCTCAAACAATCATCCATCCAAAAAAAAAAAATCTGAAATAATTCATCTCAATTGTTTTTTTTCCTTACACGCCAAGGGCTTCTTCTTCAAGTGTCTTCGTGTGTCTATGTGTGTGTGCGTATGGTGTTTTTTTTTGAGGTTTTTGTATCTGTTTCTGAATTGATATGCGTTTGATAATGATGAAATTCGGCGTTCATCAAGAATTTTGATCATCATCAATCAATCTAAACTGATTTAGATGTAAATTTTTCTATACGTTTAATAATCTTAAGTTATGATGATGATGATTGCTGATTGAGCAAAAAGCAAAGAAGGAGAAGAGAAAAATTCAAATTTGAAAAAAATTTTCATATGTCCGGTGCTCTTTTTCTCTCTCACATTTGAACGTATGGCCTTTATTTTAATTTAAAAATTAATACATCTTGGTTGTTTCATGTTTCAAAAGGGAAAATCTTAGAAACATCATAGGGATATTCATTCAAGTTCATTTTTCTTTTCTGGAAAAATATGAACAAAAAATCATCATTTCATCAAATTTTTATCGACATGTTTCTCCTCATGATTGGCAAATGAAATTTTTCGAATCCAAATCGTTGGTTCATTTTTTCATTCATTTTGCAGTTTCCAGATTAATCTAAAAGTTGGTGAATTTTACTTCCTCTTCAAATGGAATTAGTTTAAATCCGAATTTTCAAGAAATGAAAGTTTCAATATCACCAAAAATCAAATTTGTTTAGCTGAATTCAGATATTTTTCAATCAAACTACTTTGTTTCTCAACTTACTTATCAAATTTATTCAACCAGTCTTTTTTAATTTAAACTGAAAATCAATTCATTATTTTTTTTGGCTCGTTTTTTGGAAAAATAAAAAAAAGAAATACTTCAGAATAATTAGTTGAATCAAAATCCAAAGTTTTTGTTTATTATTTATGAAAAATGGATGTCAACGTTTGGAAATCGATCTACGAGAATGGTGTTCAAGAAAAAACCAATAGTAGTTCGTCAGATTCTCAAATTTGTTCATCATCGTCGCCGCCTGGTCCCGATCCAGCCAAACTTAAAGCTATACTCGATCGCACAAGTAAATTGTTTTATTGAAATACAATTTATCTAAAGTTTATAAATTTTCTAGATTATTCTCATCAAGTCACGGCAGGTCAAAGAAAATATGGTGGCCCTCCACCCGAATGGAATGATTCACCACCACCAACTGGATGTGAAGTTTTTGTCGGCAGAGTACCAAAAGACGTTTACGAAGATGAGCTGATTCCTTTGTTTGAACGAATCGGAAAACTATGGGATCTTCGTTTAATGATTGATCCAGTTTCTTCGCATTCACGAGGCTATGCTTTCATCACTTACTGTAACAAAGAAGATGCTCAGACAGCGGTGCAAGAAGTATGAGTTTTTATTTTGTTTCGAAAAACTAAACCTATTTAAATAGCTCAATGGATGTAAAATTCGTTCCAAAGATTACTCAATCAAAGTAAACATATCAGTCCCCAACCTCAGGCTGTTTATTGGTAACATACCTAAAATCATGAGCAAAGAACAAATATACAGCGAGTTTAATAAAGTAACTGGTAAGTTTTGTTGGTTTGAATTGTTTTCCAAGTTTGACTAACATTCGAATTTCAGAGGGTTTGGCTGAAGTTATTATTTATAGTTCGCCTGATGATCGTAAAAAAAATAGAGGTTTCTGTTTCCTTGAATTCGATAGTCACAAGAATGCTTCGGCGGCCAAACGAAAATTAACAACAGCCGGAATGAAAATTTTCAAAAGTGACATTCTTGTTGATTGGGCAGATCCTCAAGAAGAACCTGATGAAGAAACAATGTCCAAAGTCAAAGTATTGTACGTTAGAAACTTGACAAACGATGTCACTGAAAATCAATTGAAAGAATTGTTTGAAGTGCATGGCGTCATCGAACGGGTCAAAAAAATCAAAGATTATGCATTTATTCATTTTGAAGAACGTGAACAAGCTCTTGAAGCTATGGAAAATCTCAACGATAAAGAGTTTTGCGGATCGAATATTCAGATTTCATTAGCCAAACCTCCATCAGATCGACGAAAAAAAGAAGAAGTTTTACGTAATCGTGAAAGAAGAATGATCATGATGATGCAACAAAAACAAATGTAAGCATAATCAAGTTTTATTTTTCAGTTGATTAAGAATTTTCATTTCAAGAATGATGGCTTATCCACGAGTGCCTCCTTCTCAACTACGTCCACCGATTCCGTCCATTCCACCTTTGCCAGGTCCACCGGTGCCGATCCCACCGATGAACCATAGAAACAATCGAAATCGGTTTGCTCAGCCTTTTAATCCTATGTTGCCAGCGCCCTTTAGTAGACAAAGTAATGGAAAAATTTGTTGAATATTAATTTTTTTATAATTTTGCTCAGATCCTCCATGGAATCCGTTGATGTTTTATGATCCATCTGAATGGTGGTATGGTGGGGCTGCTGCTGCGGCGGCTGCTGTTTCATCAACTGGTCGCGGTGGCGGCGCACCACCTCCACCACAATTTTTACCCTCGAATGCGCAATGGAATTATGGTTTGGCCAATGGTGGACAAATGCCACCAATGCCTTATTGCGCTAATGGTGCTGGTGGTGGGCAACCAAATCCCGGAACTGTATCTAATATGAACCGACGTAACGGGCCAAACAGCAACCCAAATCAACAGATGAATGTTTTTAATTCAGCCACCACGGGCATTGGTGGAATTGGTTTGAATAATAACCAATCAAAAAAATGGAGAAACAATCCAAAAACTAATCAAAACGGTTCGTTAAACATGTCGGTTTCGGGCTCAAATGTTGGCAATCCGAACCTTTCCAACAAGAGACAATAATATAAAAACTGATATTTGGTATGTTGTCTTTTTCTCTTTCAACAACAACAAGCAAACAAAAACTTCGAACAAAAAATGGCTCCCAAACTATTTCGAAAACAAAAATAAAACCCCATCAAGTAGAAAATCAAAAAACAAACAATTTGAAAAAATTTATTGTTTTGTTAACCATCATGACCGCAACAAATCTTCAATCAAACACTCACATTTTTTATTTCTTCACTTTGCCTAGTATTTTTATTCAATTTTTCAAATTTTTCTCAAACTTGATATTCGTAAAACAAACGTAAAAAAAAGTTCAAGACTAGTTCAACTATGAGAAAATTTAAATCTCGAACATTTGAAACATTTGAGTTGAGTCAATATTTTGAAAACAAAAATCTCAAACACAAATTCATTGATCATTCTAGGCGTTCTTAATCTAGCTTTTTGATCTTCTAGAACCTTGAAATTATTATCATTTCTTTCTTCAAGGCAAATATTCTTTTATTTAAAAAAATATATCTAATCTATAGTTTTTTTTACAGACGTAAAGAAATACTTTTTTTTTCTTTAAATTTTCGCTTTATCATAATAATTTATGAAAAAAAATATTCGATTATAAATTCGTGGTCTATTATATAAATATTATGTTATTCCAATGTATACACCCTATATATAATTTAACCTTTAGTTTCTTATTTTCTCGATTCTGATTCAAGGATTTTTTTTTTTTAGAGCTCTAAAATTAGGAAAAAAAATCAATGAAATGAAGGCAAACATTCAGAACAAAAAGATTCATTATTCTCATTATATTCCATTCAATTAGATTATTTTAATTTTTTATTCAACTTTCTCGACTTATTTTAATTTGTAATTCCTATTTGTTTCATGATGGTGGGTTAATCATTAATTTTTTAGTTTATCATCTATACACTCTATATTAATCGATACTATAATTATTTTTTTTTGAAAATTTAAATTTTGTAAAACACACATCACCCACACAGAAATGATTATGAAATGTTTTCGATATTTTTGTTGCCTCTTTCTTGAAGCAATATCAATCCAAATATTCTATTCTCAACTGTTTGAGGGGTTAAATTTTATTTTTGTTTTTCGATAGTTCTGTTGTGCTATTGTTTTTAAGTTTTTTGTTGTTGTGTTTGCGTTGTACGGAGAAAAATTTAGACAATCAAAGTGGCTTTTTTACGGAGTGATTTGTATCAAGTTAATAATTTTTTTACACCACAAACAACCAACCGACTTTAAACGACGACAAGAACCAGAATATATTTTTTGCTAAACACAGAAAAAAAACAACAATTCTTTACGAAACGGACAAGTTTCTTGAATTTTCTTTTGTATAAAACAAAAAATAAATCGAATGGATCAAAAAAAAAAAAAAAAAACTTACAGAGTGAATTCATTAGATGGTTTTTTTGGAGCTTTTTTTCTTAGAAAAATTAACCTGCTTTGAAATTGCGCGTTCAATTTTGAGATTTTTTTTTCTATGCAAGGAGAATAAGATAAGATTTTATTCAAAAAAAAAAAAAACTGTTTTTTTCAATCTGCAATGAAAGAAGCTTGGTCGGGATGTAGTTTTTTTTTTTTATTTATACTCCATTAGCAGAGATTTGTTCGGCTCGTTTGTAGGCAGCTTCAATTCCAGCAGAGAAACCCGACCCAACATCACCTTTTTCTAAAACCGAAATGCCATAAATGGCGGCAGCTGATGGTGCACAAGTTTCATCTTTCAATTCGCTAGGATTTTTTCCAGTTTCAAGCAATGTTTGTGAAGCAACGTTGGCTACTTTAGCTGCGAATTTTACAGAATAGGTTCGATTGAAACCAATTTTCAGCGCACCTTCCGAAATGGCATTTATGAAATAATAGCACTGTTGAAATATTTAAATTGAAAAAAACTCTTTTTCTTAAAAAAAAAAAAAATCTCACAAAAGCTAAACCAGAACCGAGTAGAGCACAGGCAGCGTCCATTTGAGATTCGGGTAGGTATTCTAATCTACAAATAGGACTCAATATATTCCTGACGATCTCACTTAATTTCTTGCTATCCGGTTCGACATCGACTAAACACATGCCCATACCATAAGCAGCCGCACAATTCATCACGATTCGATGAATTTCGCAACGATACTTTTCAGGGTGATCTGGGTTGAGCAAACATTCTTTGAGTTGATAGCAAGTGAAACCCGTAACCAGGCTCAACACATAGATTGGGTGTCTCATGTTGGGAATGTAGTTGGTAGTTAGAGCCACTGGTCGTACACCACCCATTTTATATAAATTTCTTATGACGTTTCCGGTGACACAAATAAAAACTACATCACAATTGAAACGGCCAAAAATATCGATGTTCCGTTTTGTGACATGCAAACCTGAGTAGGTTTGCTTAAGTGAATCGCTGTTTGTGCTTGATGGTGCCGAAACGAAAATTCTTTTAGGCTCAATCTTTGCGTAAGTTACCAAACCATTGATGATGCACGAAGCCGTTTTCCCGGCTCCAATAAAACCGATTTTAACGGTTGTAGCGTCAACTTTTTTTCTCTGTGTAGTTTTTCGTTTTGGCTCTTCGTTTTGATTTTCCGACATAATATTTGTGATTGAGTACTTGTGTTTTTTTTCAGTATATCTTGCAAATAGAAAAAAAAACTAAATTTCACCAAACAATTCAAAAAAAAATATCCTTGGAAAAAACACTGTTTTATTCATTTTATGCTGAAATTCTAGCATTTTTTGATTAAATTTCGAATAACAATAAATTTCAATTTTGTTTTAACTTGAATTAATTTTAATTACTATAAAAAAACTAGTATTTTTGAAAAAAATTAGTTTCGAATTTTCAAGTTTTTTTCTAGACGTTTTCAAGATTTTCAAGATTCTTTAGCTATTTTTATCAAAACAATACGATTCATTAAGATGTAGAAATTGAAAAGAGCTCAAGTTCAAGATTTTTTCCATCATTTCCTGAAAAAGTTATCCTCAGTTAATCTTTTGAAACGTTTCAATGTCTTGATTTTTTAAGTTGAAAAGAATTTGGAATATAATCACAATCTACTGAAAATAAATGAAAACAATTTGTGCTCGAAAAAAAAAATTCGCAAACAAAGTTCTCAATTTAATTAAAATCAAACTTCAAATTCATTTATTGATAGAATTTAATTTTTTCCAGTATTTAAACTTTTTTATACTCTCAAAATTTTGGTTGACACACTTGAAACAACAACTGATTTCAGAATATGAAACCTTTTGGGCGAGATAAATCGGCATTCGAGAGAATGAAAGAAAAATCATTGAAAATAACTGAAGACATCGGAACAAAGGAAGAATACATTAGAATAAAACCGACAGCCGATTGGTTGGAAGAACGTCACAGTATTCAATTGTTCAAATATATCGCTTCTGGATCGACAGGCTCAGTTTTTGCTGGCAAGCAAATCAACACCAAGGAAAAAATTTTTTATTCAGTCAAAGTTTGTTTTAAAAAAGATTTCGAGCAACTAACTGGTTTTGACAGAGAATTTGAAATTGGCGAATTCAACAAGTCTACAATGGTTAGTTTTTTTTAATGATGAGTTGAAATTATTTTTTACTATTTGAAATTTACGATCCGATTAATAGCTTAAACATGAATTTATCATAAAAACTTACTCAGAATTTGGTTTAATTGTTCATGACAATAATTTGATAATAATTCAGGAATTGGCAATGTGTACTCTTCATGAAATCCTCGGAGAATTAGAAGCGAAAGATGTTCGAAGATATTTTTATCAACTGTTGAAGGGACTGCAATATATGCATGATGTGGCCCGAATCGCTCATTTAGACATCAAACCAATCAATATTCTAATCACTTATGATAATAAGGCCAAGCTTTGTGATTTCAGTCTTTCAGAGTATCTGCATGATCCATTATTTCAGTTTCATCCGAATTTACGTTCAATACCAGTTGGCACCTTTGATTTTTTAGGACCGGAACAGTTTTTTAGTGATCGTGTTCCATGTGAGCTACCAACGGCGGATATTTATCAGTTTGGTGTGACACTTTTCATCGCCTATACCAAAGAGTATCCGTTTGAAAGTTTTATTGACACTGAGGAAGAAATCGAATCTCATTTTTATTCTCAAATGAGACATAATCAATTCAAAAAAAAGTTGATTGCTCGAGATTTGGAGTTTAGAAATCTTATCTATTATATGATGAACCCGATTCCCGATTTGAGAATGACTGCCAAAGAACTACTCAATCATGATTGGTTCAAACCAGAAGCAATCAAAGAGGCTAAAAATGAAACTTCGAAAAACATTTCATTAATGGAAGGTTTAGGGAATTATCTAGTTGAGGATAATGACTTTATATTTTTATTTTAGAATAAATTGAAAATAAATTAATATCTTTATACAAAAACCCTATCTAAATTTTGACTAGCTTTAGCTGATCTTGTAGCCTGATCAGTCAAGGCATTCACGAAAATAGCGTAATTGTTTTTTTTCTAACAAACTTTTTGGCGAACTTTTGCATTTTATTTCCTGCAAGGCCTGTAGGCCAATCCTTTCGAGCAATGCCTGTTGATATTTACTCCTTTGTTTACGGAATACGGATGAACGATTTCTACGGCTAAGATAATCGCAGAATTGCAATCACGCCTTAATACGGCTAGAGCATAAATCTTTGCGTTTTTATCCTGAGAAGAGATAATAAGATACTTTTTCTAGAAATTGATTCAAAAAGCAGAAATTTGAACAGGAGTCATTCGAATTCTGTTCATCTCAATTGAACTTTGTTTTTGTTGTTAAAAATTAATTTGAAAAAAGGAACAATGTTAAAAAATCCAGATTTAAACTCGAGAAAATATCGTGAATTTTCAGAAATAATACTCGTGAAAATAAATTCAAATAATGGAATATAACAATAATAACGATCAACATTTAAAAATTAGTCAATTAATGTTAGATCGAGAAGTCTATGAAATGATCACCAACCAATTGGAACTAGATCCTATCGATTTCATCGCTAGTGGATCGTTTGGTAATGTTTTCGTTGTTACCAAATTGGATGAGAAAAAAGTTAAGCAAAAGTATGCTTTAAAATTGGTTGACATGTCTAATCGACAAGAGTGCGAAATAGCTGAAATGATTCAAGAATTCAACATCAGCATTCGACTCAAACATGAACACATCATCGAGACATATGAAGAAATGTCTCTTTTCTGGAGTCGCACTAGAACTCTATTTTTAGTTCAAGAACTAGCTCCACAAGCTATGATAAACCTGTATGAGCGTGGTTTGATCAGCATAGCCCTTGCACGTAAATACATGTTTGAAATTGCTTTGGCATTACAATATTTACATAATGTTGCTTATATTGCACATTTGGATATAAAACTAGAGAATATTCTCGTTACTTCTGATGACAAAGCAAAACTGTGTGATTTTGGTCTAGCTAGAAGTATTTTCGAAAAAAATACTGATTTTCAACTTGCGAAATTCGATAAGCCTCGTGGTACCCGTATCTACATGGCACCAGAGCAGCAACAATTTTTTCTTACTGGACCATACTTTTTGACATCAGCAGATATTTATCAGTTTGGTATCAATCTATATGCACTGGTCACTAGCAGCTATTTATTCCTGCATATCGATTGGAAAGATCCACAAGAGCGTTGCCGACATTATGAAAGGCAAATATATCCAAATGAATGGATTTGCTCAGAGAAAGTAATCAAAACGAATCCAATTCTAAAAGATTTGCTACTAGGTTTGCTCAATCCAGTACCAGAAGAAAGATTGACAGCAAATCAATTAGTGCAACATGAATGGTTTCATCTATTTATCAACGAAGATGAACCAAAACTAACGAATAGCACTGATGATTCGTTTGAGATGTTTAATTTATCAAGTTGAATTTTTGTTTTCTATAATTTTATATTTTTATTATAATCGAATAATTATTTAAATAAAATTACTTTTATCCAATAAAATAATTTGATTTTGAGGATAGCCAAGCTTATTAGAAATATGAACTCCTAGGTATGAAGCTGTATTATTCCACTAAAGCTTCAAATATCCACTGCTCGATAGAGGTCTGCAGATCTGAGGTACCACTCAATTTCATATCAATTACAAGCGAAATTTTTTATTTGAAAAAAAAGAATTTATTCATTTATTCACTGAAAATAGTTTTTTTTTTTAGCGAAAAGTTTTTGCCTTTTAAAGTCAATTCTTATTTATCATTGGCAAATTGTTGAGCTCGTTTGAAGGCAGCTTCTATTCCAGCAGAGAAACCAGAACCGACTTCACCTTTTTCTAAAACCGAAAGGCCATAAATGGCGGCAGCTGATGGTGCACAAGCTTCGTCTTTTAATTCGCTGGGATTTTTCCCAGTTTCGAGCAGCGTTTGCGAGGCAACGCTGGCCACTTTAGCTGAAAATTTGACGGAATAGGTTCGATTAAAACCAACCTTCAGTCCGCCGTCCGAAATGGCGTTTATGAAATAATAGCACTGTGAAAAATTCAAATTTTGAAAAAACTCTTTACTAAGAAAAAAAAATCTTACAAAAGCTAAACCTGTACCGAGTAAAGCACAAGTGGCGTCCATTTGAGATTCAGGCGAGTACTCTAATCTGGATATTGGGCTCAATATATTCCTGAGAATTTCACTTAGTTTCTTGCTATCCGGTTCAACATCAACTAAACACATGCCCATACCATAAGCAGCTGCACAACTCATCACGATTCGATGAATTTCACAACGATATTTTTCAGGATGATCTGGGTTGAGCAAACATTCTTTGATTTGATAGCAAGTGAAACCCGAAACAAGGCTCAACACATAAATTGGATGTCTCATATTGGGAATGTAATTGGTTGTTAGAGCCACTGGACGTAAACCACCCATTTTATACAAATTTCTAATTACGTTCCCAGTGACACAAACAAAAACTACATCACAATTAAAACGACCAAAAACATCGATGTTTCGTTTTGTGACATGCAAGCCTGAATATGTTTGCTTGAGTGAATCTGTGTTCGAGCTCGATGGTGCCGAAACGAAAATTCTTTTAGGATCAATTTTTCCGTAAACGACCAAACCATTGATGATGCTTGAGGCAATTTTTCCTGCCCCTATAAAACCGATTTTAACGGTTGTCACGTCAACTTTTTTTCTTTGAGTAGTTTTTCGCTTCGGCTCTTCGTTTTGGTTTTCAGACATATTTGTGATGAGATACTTGTTCTAAGTGTAATTTGCAAAAGAAACTCAAATTTTTATAAACAGACCAAAAAGTTAGATTAAAAAAATTTCTTATTTTCAGGCATTTTAAATAAAAATTTGAGTTTTTTTTTCATTTCAAATTGAATTAGAACAGTCGGATTGAAAAAGTTCTTAATTTCATAGCATTAATTAATCTCTACATAAACAATTCCGTAAAAAAATTTTAAAATTTTTATTCAAGATCAAAATTAAACATCTGCCCGTACATTGAAAGACGCATCAAAAATGGTTGAGATGGACAAGTTAGCGATTCATGATCTATTTCATCATTATTGTCACAATCAATCTGCTCAAATTTTTCAATTATTGGTTCAAGTTTTTCATTATAATTTTTCCGCTTTAAAAATTGCTCGAAAAACTTTTGATAATTTTCAATATCAATATTGATTTTGATCGGCAATGAAACATTTGATATAGTTGATGAATTTGATTCGAAAAAATTAGAAGGTTGATTATCAACTCTTTCGGAAGACAATGATTTCAATGGAATGATTTTAGTACTTTTGATTTGTGAACTAGAAAATTTATCAATATCACTTATCTCAAGGTTTGAATTGAGATCATTTGAAAATTTTTCATCTAAAACTTCTTCAATAATAATTGAATCCTTCTCATCAATGCTTCGAGTATTTAACGAAAGGTTATCTGAATTTTTGTTTGAATCGCTATTTTGAAGCTCAAAAATATTATCCTCATTATCGTAATCTGATTCATTGCCTTGATTCTGATTTGATAAAGAGCTTTCACTTTCACTCTCGCTATGACTTTTTGCAAAATGTTTTTCTTCAATAAATTTTTTAAAATTTGATAAATCAGAAATTTTTTTAAATGAAAACAGATTAGTTAAATCTATTTCGTCTTCAAATTTTTTGAAATCATGATTTTGAAGATGACTTGAATGACAACAAGATAACGCTGCAATATCAATAGGATGAGCTTCAGTATTGAAAACATATCCTCCTGATTCGATGACACAAGTTTTTGTTTCAGCTGTAGATGGTACTAAGTGATGTACAATAGTACCTTGCTGACCATGATCGTTAATGAAATTATCTTCATCAAATAATAAATATAGATATTTCAATGTTTCTGAAAGGAAGAAAGACTCCATACGATCTTCAATTGTATGATCGGAAACACTTTTGATTGAGGCGAAACCACACTCCGTACGAGCCGAATGAAAAATTGAATGAAATGCATCAGCTCCAATAGACAATAGATGAGGATCTTTAGTTGCTCGATAAAGATAGAAAACACTCTCAATAAATTCCGGCCTCAAAGGATATCCTTGACGCTTGTGATGTCGTCCATGGACAATGTCATAAAATTCTGGCATGAAACCATATTGTTTCCAAACCTGATGATAATTGTATAACGATTTTTTAGCTTGATCAAACTCGCCTATGAGGGTCTAAAAAAAAAAAATTATTTAAATGCTAACTATTTATTTAAGACACAACAGACAAGTAATCCAGGGAAAAAAGCTTCCAAAGATTGAAAGATAGGCATGGTGGTGGCCCCAGTGGTCATACTGACCCATAAAAACCAATCGCTTTTTTTTATGTAATTCTTGATAAGCTCGTAATCATCTGAAACGTGAAATCGAATTCAACAAATTTGAATAAAATTAAATCAAATAAAATTTGATTTACAATAAAAAATTTCCATCAAATAAGGCATTTGCAGCATCATGGCTCCTTTTACTAAATATTCAAAATACGAATCAACTCCTGCCCCTATCCCAGCATCTGCAGCCAGCCATTTTCCACTTTGGACGTCTATGTGATTTCCTAAAAGACCGATTTTTGAACGAAATTTTTGCAATGCTTCAATAGCTCGTAGAGCTTTTTGTTCAAAAATTGGGTTGCCAGTAAGCCGGCTCAAGGCACCAAATTCAACAATGAAAGTTCCTACACCAGCTGTACAAGTCACAGGAGTTTCATTCTCAGGTACACCGTATTCAAAATTCACCGTTCCATAAGGCATACCAGTTTTAGTGTCGAATGCTTAAAATTGAACTTTATTAAAATTAAAAAATTTTTTATTCCAATTAACCTGGTAAAAGTTTGGTAGCAACTTTTTCTGCTAACCTCAATAAAGGACCTGAGCAAGGCCAACCAGCTTCAACTTGAAAACCAGCTCGCTTGGAAAAAAGATGAGCAGAAAGAAGTCCACCAACCACTTACAGCATGATCAATACTAATTTATTAAAAACTGAATGAATTCAAAAATACCTCGAATATTTGTTTCGAAAACAGAAACATTTTTATTGGTTTCAAAATCGGCTGTATCAATAATTTTTTGAGCAACTCGACGGAATTCCGTATGATTGTTCAAGATGACTAACATGTCAAGAGCGTCAATCATTGACAGTGAGAACGTACCCCATGTGTTCACTCCTGAACAACTGATTGGCATCAGTTCATCATAATCTGAAGCATAATACATGTATGCATCGTAAGCTTCGTAAAACATAGACCGAACCAAATCTCTATAATCAGTATTAAAATTTTCAAATTGAAAAAAAGATCAAATCCACAAAGAAGAAAACCAAACCGGTATTTCAGTTTTTCTTCTGGCTTAAACAAACTCAATTTACAATAAACAACAAGTGTCGATGAGAAAACAAAGATCACAAAAATTTCGATGAAAAAATTTAATTTCAAGAACATAATAATGATAATAGAAATTTATAAATAAAAATAGAATTTATTTATTCATGAAATTGGAAGAGAGACACGCGTCGTTCAAAAATAAAAACAATAACAGACTGTAACGCTTTTTATGAGCAACCCTAATTTTTCACACGCGTTGCCTGAATATTTCCTTTTCCAACTTCTTGTTTGTGTGTAGTTTTCAGCTTTTCAAACCAATTTTATCCTCTTTATTGTGGTTATTTCATTCACCCTCAATCCCGTGTGATTGAAAACAAAAAAAAAAACGCAAGAAAATGGGTAAAATTATGAAACCAAACAAGGTAGTCCTGTTGTTGGCAGGAAAATATGCCGGAAGAAAAGCCGTCATCTTAAAAAACCAAGACGAAGGTACCAACAACAAAAGTTATGGACATGCATTGGTGGCCGGTATTGATCGCTATCCTCGACCAATCACCAGGCGAATGGGAAAAAAGAAACGCGCTCGACGAAGTCGTATCAAGCCATTTTTGAAAGTTGTCAACTACAATCATATGATGCCCACTCGGTAAAGCTTTAAAGCTCATATTTTTTGGAGAAACTCATTTTTTTCATTTTTATTTCTAGCTATATTGTGGAAATGAATTTGGAAAAGGTCGATGCTAAAGAAATTGCCAAAGATCCATCGGCACGGCGAAAAGCACGTCAAGAAATCAGAAGCAAACTGGAAGATCGTTACAAATCGGGCAAGAATAAATGGTTTTTCACTAAACTTCGATTCTAATGCAGTTTTTTTTAAATATAAAAAGTAATTTATTTAATCATTTTTTTATACAAAAATTTAGCCAATGATTAGTTTTAATCTACTGCTGTTCACATTCTGAAAGTCTTTTTCAAATGAGGACAATTTTTTTCTTGAATGAGGCTTTTAAAATGAAAACCAATTCAATGTTTTATCAAATTTCATGACTGATTATTTTTTCTTTTTGTTTGCAGAAATATTTCCAAAATAAAAACGTATTTGGTTAAAATTTTCAGTATTAAAGTAAAAAATTTTTTGTTCGACGTTTTTCAGAGAAAATATTTCTCGATTTGTGGATTAATTTTCGATTCTTTGGTACAATCTCGAATTGACTTAAGCCAATTAGCCATCGCCGCTCTGTATAACATTTTACTGGGTTTTTTTGAAAAAATTTCCTGCTCCTCAAGCTTGATCATTTGTTCGATATCTGAAAAGTTTTTGTTTGAGGTAGAAGAGATCGCTTGATGATTGATGGATTGAAGCTTTTCAACGTGAATTGTCATTTCTTTGATGATTTTTTCTCGAAACATTATACGCATTTGATCATCGATGTCTTTTTTTGGTGTAGTTTTTGTTGTCGATGAAAATGTTTCGAAGGGTCTTCTGACAAATTTTCTTCCATGTTTATTGAATCCGGGAGATGATCCGGTTTTTCGTTTCTCAAACTCTTCCTTGACAATATCAGTCAAAGATCGGAAACCTTGAAACTTTTCTTTGCTAGTGGTTTTTTCTTCATTGTTGTTATCGAATTTTGATAAACCAAAGGATTCATCATCATCTTTGGTTTTTGAGTTGCCATTCACTTTTTTACGTAAATTTTTTTCATAATCATTTAGTCGCTGGCGAACTAATTTTGGTTCGTGGCATATATCACAGCTAGTTTCGCATCCTTTCGAGGCAATGCCCTCATCACCGGCAAACTCGGCCAATATCATCGAATGTCGGCAACGAGAGTTGCTAAAGCAGTAATTGTTTATTTTTCCGAAATTCACCAACGCCACTTCAGGATCGTACGTTTCACCGCTGTTTGAACTTTTGTATTTTTTTTGCTTATTCTTTTTACCTGCAATATCCATTCTGATCAAATAAGAAATGGCATCACGATCATTGTCTGAGTAGTAAACACGACATTTGGCCGGTAGGCCATCACGTCCTGCTCGTCCCGACTCTTGGTAATAGCCAGTCAACGATTGTGGCATGTTCCAATGAACTACAAAACGAACTTCAGGTTTGTCGACACCCATTCCAAAACTGATAGTAGCAACAATACATTTGACCTTTGCTTTCATCCATTTCTCTTGACACAAAGTACGTTGTTTAGCTGACATTTTGGCATGGTAAGCATGAGATTTAATTCCGGCACCAGATAAAATTTGGGCTATTTCTTCACAATAATCTTGTTTACGGCAATAGATAATGCCAACATTTTTAGAATCTGCTTCATCAAATGTTCGGTCACTCGATTTTAAGTTAAAACAATCAATCCCTTTTCTCTGTAGGATTTGGTCTTTAGAACCAAGTTCTTCGATTACAAAATCCTTCAGCTCCTCCAAAGCTTCATACGACGATGGGTTTTTGAATAGAACTTCATAGTATAAATTTTTTCGAAAATTTGACATGAAGAATTTTTTAACTGGTTCTCGAAAATGTAATGAATCTAATATATCTTTAACAACTTTCAAAGAAGCGGTAGCAGTCAAAGCCATCCAAGGTACCATTGGATAACGGCGCTTTATCGTTCCCAGTTGAAGATAACTTGGTCGAAAATCATGTCCCCACTGGCTAATACAATGCGCTTCATCAACGACAATTCTAGAAAGTTTATCTTGTTTTACTAAATGATCGATGACTTCGCCAAACGATGTTAGGACAGCCATTTCAGGTGTTATGTAAAGTAATTTAATCGAAAGATGGCAATCTTCAGACAAAAGTTTTTCGCGAATTTGATTCTTTTCGAGCTGCGTCAATTGAGAGTTGAAGGCTTCGCAACAAATACCCAAATTTTTTAGATTCGTAATTTGATTAGTGATTAAGGCCAACAAAGGAGAGATCACAATAGTCAATTTGTTTTGTTCAAAAATAGCAGGAAGCTGGAAACACAACGATTTTCCAGCCCCGGTAGGCATAGAAACAAACAAATCATTTTGTCTTTCGATAGCCAATTTCACGACCGACTTTTGAATTTCATTTCGATAATTTCTGAAACCAAACACTTTTGACAATGCATCTTCGGGTTTATCAAAATTAATAACAGTCAATTTAGAAACACTCGAGCGCTCTGGGATAATTTTATCGTCATCTTTATCACCATTATTATCCTCGTTATTACTATCAAAATTGACAACAGCTTTCTTATAGCTTTTAGTATTGACGATATTCAATTTTTTTCTTTTAATTCCCACTTTTTTTGATTTTAAAAACGAAGCATCTGACGTCGAAAACGACGATGTGAATTTCTTTTTAGATTCAAAAAAATCCGTTATTTTTTTGGGACTTTTACTATTGCCATTGATTGACGACATTGTCGACGAGATCGCGAGTATCTGTTAATAGAGAAAAATAATTACAACGGATTGACAAAACCACTAGTTAATGTACAACCTTGATTTTTAACTAACAATAACAACAAACGGTTTCGATGATAATGAAACAAATATGCAAAAGCACTATTTCTACTTCGCTAGAAGCTTCAGGTTTGTATCATAAAAAAAAAGACTAGAAAATAGATCGACAAATTTTTAACACCTTGAATCTCCGTTTGGCTACTGCTTGTTTAAATCGTTTCCAAAAGTAATCTGAAACATTTGTGCATCGGTTTTTCGAGAAGTGTGAATCTTTTTTCTGAGGATCGCCCTCGTTGAAATAGAATCGGTTTTTTCATTTTAATTTTATAAAGCAAGCTAAAATTTAAAGAATCAAAAAATCTATCGGTGAGATTAATGAAAACTTGGAAATTTTTTACTTTATTCTTTGGAGTAGACTTTGTAAAATTTCATTTTTTTTCTCTTCTCGGGGACTCTTTCTCTTAAACCATGTTTTCTCTTCAAAACCCCTCAATTATTGTTTGATTATAGATTATTATTATTTTTTCCAATACTTTATTTTTACTCTTTATCCTTTTTCTTTTAATAATTCTCCTTTGCCCTTTTTTCAGAGAGAGAGTGTGTGTGTGTGTGTGTGTGTGTTGAGTTTGTTTTTAGCTTGCTTTTTTCACTCTCTTATTTAAAATATACACACACTTACTACTCCATTTAAAACAACTCCACCGCTCCATACTTGTGCAATAAAATTTTTCGTTTATTTCGATTCTCTCTCTCTCTCTCTCGTTTGATTATACAAAGTTTTTTTTTACTCAAAAACTTTAGTGGTGGTACCACAATTCATCATAATAATACGATTTCAAATTTTTTTTCCAGATAAAAAAAGAAAATTCTTGAAACAAACCCGCGTCATCGGTTATTTCGTTTACTTTTCTAAATTATTGTTCTTCCTGCAAGTTGTTTTTTTTTGTTTTTGAATGATTAGTGAATGGTACTTTTGGTTTCATGATAGAAAGTTGTAACGTGTTTGACCAAACCATCATCATTGCCGATCGACATCATTAACTGGTGAGTTTTTATTTTCCATTGTTTTTAAAATGATTCCTGATCACTATAATTTTTGATCCAGTAAAAATGATTAAAAAGAAGTCTTCGAGAAGTGCTGAAAATGATTGTGATTCGGGTTCTCAGAAAAAATCTTCATCAAACAGTGATGATATTAGTAATAACAATTCATCGTTGGATCATCAGTTTGATGAGTCAGTGATTCGTGAACCCATAAATCTTGGGGTCAAAAATGTTCATCAAATTTTAACGTGTATCACTTCTGGCACTAAAGAGGTGAAGGATTTGATTTTCAACGAATGTGAGATCATTTACGAGTGTCGTGTATGTCGAAGTCTTTTTCGAAGTTTGGCCAATTTTTTGGCTCATAAACGAGCTTATTGTACCCAGCATTATTGTCAAAATATGGTTTTATTCGAATCGAATTGGCTCGATTTAAATAGTTCGACTATGCCTAAAACTGCAAAATCACCGAAAACAGAAGTGAAATCGTTAGAACGCACTCCACTTGTATCAAATAATGTTAAAAGCGAAGATCAAGAATTTGTACCGAAAGTTGAAAATTCTGTTTCAATCAACTGTGATAAAACTATTTCTCACGAATCATCAAAAAGATCCTCAACAATAGAGAATAATGAAAAAAGATCATTTGCGGCCAAAAAACAGCGTATTGAAACTTTGATGAATCGATTGGCGGTTAACTCTGTTCCGTCAGCAAAAAGCAATGAAAATCAACCCAATATTAACTGTGATAATCTCATTGGTGTTCGTTCGAATGATCAACAAAAAATTAAGGTTCCACAAACTTTAACCCTCGAAAATAATAGCAAAGTGTTTTGTGATAAAAATTCTGAAACATCTTTGTCCTCTGAAATTCATAAGATAAATTTCATCTGTATGTTCTGTTCTTTGACGTGTAGTTATTTATCATCTGCTGTACGTCATTTAACCAACATTCATAAAAAAACTCGTTACAAAGCCAAGTGTTTAGTCTATGATTTTTTGGTCAAAAATGATTCAGCAACTTTGTTTATGCCGAGATTTAAAAAAATAAAAAAAGAATCATCTTTTAATGAGCCCGAAACATTGAAAAACGATTCAGAAACGAAAAAATCTGGATCGAACAAAAAATCTCTGGTTACAGTACCATCCACTAATAATAATATTAGTATAGATTTAGCGAATCGTAATCGTCGTTATCAAACGCGCTTTGGTTCTGTTAAAAAGAAATGTTTTTACGATTGCAAAGATTGTTATTTATCAAAACTTCATCACAAATCAACTATGCCTACCAATTTGGAAGCCAACGATAATGTCATTACTGCTCCGACAACTGAGAATGCCAAAAAAAATTCTCAAAACTCAAACGAAGTGCTTATAGTCAAAAAAAAGAATATCAATTGCTGCTCAAATAAAAAAACATCAAAAAAAAAATTGTCTAATTCAGAGAAACAAAAGAAACAGTTAAATGGTTTCAAAGAACAAAATTCATCAGAAGATGATGAAAAGAATCTTTTCTCTTTGTCATCTGAATCTCGAATCGAGCAAGTTGATGATAATTGTTGTTTGTTGGTATCAAACAATCAAAATGAAACTTCAATTGAAAATAGTCTTCCAATATTAGAGATTTCTCATGATGATGATGACGACGATGATCCACACCAGCTGCCGCATCAAAATTTTGTTGAACAAATCGATTCAAATTCGAAAGATTTTTTTGAGCTTATATCGACTAATGAAGAATCAGGATACAATTCGAATCATACCAATGATGAAAATTGTCTGTTGGATGTAAACAACAAATCATTGTATGATCAAAAACTTTCTTCTTGCTCGAATCATTTGAATGATACTGTTTTCATCAACGATAATCATGACGATGATCATGATGAAGTAAACGAAAATGGACGTTCAATATTATTTTACGATGTTGATGAATCCAATTACAGTATTACGATAAAAAAACGAAATCAAAATGATGATGATGATGGTGATGAAGAACGTGAAAATGTTGATGAGGTTGATGACCCAAAAAATGGTGATCAGATTGATGAACGAACAAAAGCTGGAAATCATCGCTCAAAACTGACCACCAAATTGCATATCAAAAAATTTGATCTAACTGATCTCGGACATTCTAAAAGTGAGTTTGAATTTTACTTTTAACATTGTACCAAATTTGAATCTTATTTTTTTTGTTTTAACAGTTGATCAAACGACTAACGATAACCATGATGGTCAATCCAAACTAAAAATCCATCTTCGAACCACTGGATCGAAGAAGCATTATCAAATCGTTAAAACTTGATTATTGATGAATTTTTTTTTTCATCTTTCTAGGGTTCAATTTTTTTTCTCATTTTTTTTATTATTATTAGTCGTTGATCAAATCTGTTGAATATGTTTATTTTCCAATGTTGGGCAATAAGAGAAAAAAGAAAAAGAAACAAACCATTTGTTGATTTGATTTGGGTTGTAGCAATAATTGCTTGAAAATAACTTGTCCAAAGAAAGGACGGTCTTTTATTTGTTTCATCATTTATTTTTTTTTTTTGTCTCAAAAACATTAAAAATGTTTTTTTTTCTCATCTAAATATTTGAATTCCTTTATTTTTGGCGACTATTATCTTTCAATATCTTAGTTTTAAAAATGAATCATAGTTTTTTTTCCGGGACAACGATGAGTTGTGTTTGCTGCGTGGTGATAACTCTGTTATCAATTCGGTATCATGGTAACAACAACAATCGTTCAACACAAGACACACAGCGAGAATTTGAAGCCTCGCTTTCTCACAATCTTCTATCAGTTCAGAATTTTTTGTTTTTTAATTATTTTTTTTTTTTTTGTCTCAGATTGGAATTGTGGTTAGAAGCATAGAGTTTCATTAAGAAAAACTGTTTTTAAATTTAATTAAAACTAAATCACCTTAACATTTGAAGAATGAAAATTTCGTACTTTTGGTGCATACGTTGTAGCCAACGTAGCTCAGTGGTTAGAGCACTGGTCTCGTAAACCAGGGGTCGTGAGTTCGAACCTCATCGTTGGCTTTAGTTGAATTTTTTTTATTTATTTTTTTTACCCGGAAAACAAACTCTTGGTTTGTTTTGATTGTCAATCAAAAAAAAAAATTTGAACAAAACAATAGGTTTATTAATATTTTACAAGTTTTAGCCTATAGTTTTGGATCAATTTTGAAAAAATTAAAAAAAATTCACAAAGTACATTACGTTGAATTTTTCATTTCAAATAATGTTTTGCATTTCTTTCATAAACTGTTCGTAGGCATCATCTTTCGAATTTTTGTTGTTGGTTTGTTGTTGCAATGGTAAATTGGATGATTGTTGTTCTCTGTTGATTTGTTTTTGATCACCATCAAATGAAGAATGTAAGGTCCGTGAACTACTCTTATAAAGATCGTAATGATCTATGGAAAGAAAAATTTTGTTTAATATTTATGGCGTGAAAGAAATCAAATAAATAATACTTGAAGAAAAATGGTGCAATGATGATGAAACTTTTTTGCTAATCACCGCCGATGGTTTTTCATCACGTTTTATTCGTAAAGTTAATGGTAAAAACTTTGTGGCATCAGCGCTCAAATTGCGAAGTTGTGGTTTGGCTTCAATTGTTGTTTTACCGCCTGGTTGTTTCTTGTCAGCTTGAAGCTTCTTGTTCATGAGAACCGAGGCCGCCAAGAACGGTGGAAGTTGATTGATTAATTGATTTGTGGAAACACTGGGCGGTTGGGGTAAGATCATTGTTGGAAGTGGCTGAAACGGTGTTACAGGAGGTCGAGAACCAATAGTCAGCAGTGGCGGCGGTGGAGGTGGTGGTGCAGATAAGGAAGAAAGGTTTGATGGTTGAATCGAATTTTGTGATGAGGATGATGACTGTCCCGCTACAGGAACCGAAGAACTTAATAAAATAGGCGGTGCTGGTTGAATTGAAATTTGAGGAGGAGGATTATTAAGAAAAAAATTGCTTGCTGACGTTGAAGCAACTGGCGTTAGTAATGGTTCGCTGGCCGCGCTCTGTGTCTCTTTTTTTTCTATAATTTCGGATTTCGATTGTTGTTGACCAGAAAGCTGTTCAATTTCTTCAAGAAACTCTTGCAAATGATTACCACTATCGCTGTTTTCATCGTCGTCGTCAGCGAAACGTATTCGTTTCTTTTTAGTTTTAGTAGTTTCTGAATCACTTTCGTTTTCATCCTCATCACTATCATCGATTTCGAATTCTTTCAATTTTGGCGGAAGACCAGGCGGACAACCAGGAGGATTTCGACGATTTTTTGAGTTTTTTAAGATAGAATGTTTTGTCACGCCATCATTAGATATCAATGTTGTTTGCTCATCAGCAGGCATCATTGTAGGGAGGGGAATTTCATCTAGATTTACTTCTTGAGCCGATTTTATAGCTTCATAAGCTTTGGCCATATCTACTCGCTTGGCTTCGTAATCATTTTCCATTCGTTTCAATTCTAAAAGTTTTTCCTTGTCTTCTTTGCCCTTTAATGGAGAAAGAAATCTATTATTAGATTATTTGTGAAAGATCGATATTATCTACATATAATCTACAAATGCGATCCCAAGTCTCTTTCAATTTTCTTCGTTTATCTTTTAAAACTTTCTCATTTAATGGTGGAGGATTGTAAAAGTCATATTCCATGCGATCAAGACGTTCCAAATCGGCAATTATCTGAAAAGGATCTTTGCCTTTCAAGACGGCCACTCGAACCAGAAGACGCTGTTTTTTATTCTAATAAAAAACAAAATCATTATTTGAAAAAACAAAAATTATATGATTAAAAACTTTTTTCAATTCTCGTTTTCGGGCCTCTTTACGAGCCTGATCAGTGGGATTCATAAACTTTCCACTTTTGGTTGATTTCATTTTTCGACCCATTTTTACTGTTTTTTTCTTCTAAAAATATTTCACAAAAAAACAATATCAAAATTTTAGCATTGAAAATTAAATATTTTTTGCTGAATCAGTGAAAAACAAGAATAAAAACTCTAAAAAACATTGAAAATGTTTGAAAATAAAATTCTTGAAAAAAATAAACAATTGCGAATCGAATACTATCGATAGTGTCAGTGTAAATTGTATAACTTGTAGACCTTACACTTCCATCTAGAATACAAATTTAAACTATAATTCTATTGAATATTTTTTTTCTCAAATTTGTACATTTTGAAATGTTTCAGTTTTTTTTGAAATTTATTATTAAAATTAGCTTGACAGAGAAATTTTTTGAAAATTGAAAATTCAGAAAAAAACAACCTGATTTTCAGCTTCGTTGAAACTATGAAGGTTGGTGGATCTGAATAAATGTTTTGAATCTAAAAATAGTTGAAAGCCTTTCATGAAATCTAAAAGTAAAGAAATATTTGAAAAAAGCAGTTGACTTGTTTCTTTTTATTCTATTTATTATCTTTGAATACAAAATAAATGCAAACTTATTAAAAAAAAAATTCATAAAAAATTAAGGTCACTTGGGTTTTTGGTCAAATATAAAATTGTGTCCTAAATACGAAATTCCCGATTGAGATAAAGTATCAAAAAAAATCCAAATATGAAGATCTTTGGCAATTCGAATAATCATCTCATTCTAAAATCATTTTAACGATAAAGATAGGGTGTTATGCGTGAGATTCGGCGTAGATGAATGATGATGATCAACATCGGTGGGAACCGTCACCACCAATTGAGATAAGTTTGGAGTCGAACTTCGTAACAGTGAATCAGTTTCACTGCGTCTTCCACATCCACTTTCACCACCGCCACCGCTTTCTTCACTAGTTTCTTCTTCATCGAACATCACCACCGAACGTTTGACATCTTTTGATCGATAAAAAAAACAGAAAAAAAATCAAATGAAAATTTAAATAAAAATCTCGAAAAATTTTCAAACACACCGAAACAGAACCGTCGTTCGACGCCGCTGACACACCGAAACAAGACCAAATAAGAAAAATTAGTTTAAACAATCAATCAAACTCAATGCTAAGTTCCAAAAAAAAAAGCAAAAAACAAGAAAACATGTTACAGGCTTTTCATTTGAAATTGATACAAAGAAAATTAGTAGCATGAAAAGAATCAATGAATAGAAACTTCATCAAGAACAATGGTCAATGTTTTTCGAAAGTAAAAATTGCTTTTAAGATTTTATTGATGAAATTATTAATCAAATTTAATCAAAAAAAAAAATCATAAAAAACCCTTTGGTGAAATGAACTGATTGAATGAGTGAAATTGTTCCAAAGATAATTGAACTCTTTTTTTCCGCTTCCTCTCTTTGTTTGTCTTGTTCTAAACTTGCAAAACCATTCAAAAACTTGATGTTTTCGAACAAAAAAACTTTTCGAGAGTGAGATTCCTTTTCAAATTGATAGAATTTTAAAAATGAAAGAATGAATAAGTGAAAGTATTTATGAATAAAAGTCAGAAATTCTTGCAGAAGCGAACAGAACAAGAGAAGACAAAAATCAATCAAATCAAGAGAATTTGGTGTTGTTTGAATCATTATCAGTATTATATTTCAATTTAAATTATGAAGAATTTGCGACTTGTTCAGGTAGGACAAGCATATAAGCGCGTACACACATACAGACACACACACAAACATACACACTGGGATAAAAAGGAACAAACAACATTGCTATATCACCATATTATATATATTTTTTTTAATATTAAAATGTCAGCGGCGTAAATGATAGCCAGTTCGGTGTCTGGTCGACGACGACGAAGAGGTAGAAGACGACGAAGACCCAGTAACGTGTTCCCTACCGTTTTGTTGACTGAAAGATGTGTTTTTGGTTGGACGTGATGTAATGGTTAGAATATAAACATTCAAGTAGTTTGACAATTGCCGACACGTTGAATAACAGAAATAGGAAAAATCCAGAATAATGTAAATCTATTTATAATAGAAAAAAAAATGAATTGAAAAATCAGATGATTAAAAACAAAACATACAAATGCGATCCAAAGCATAAGATATTCATCAAAATAGAAATTGAAATATTGATTGAAAAACAACAACAACGGTCCAATAAAGACAGTATCGATTTTTGAAATTTCACTTTTGCTCATATGGGCGACCTAAAAAGTGAAACATGAATAGTTGAAAAACTTGGTTTGCTAAACAAATTCTTACCACAAGTTTATTGGTAATCTTGGCCGAAACAAAACCAAAAGTGATAATATAAAAAGCAATATGATCGACAAAAACCTGACTGGGAGATTTAGAGAAGATGATCAATGAAGAAGTGAAACAAAGTAAGATCGATATAGAAGGAGAAAGAATTGATGTTCCCTAAATGAATATAAAAAAAATCAAATTATCACTTTTTGAGGTAAAGAATAAGAAACTAACAGCAACAGTTGAACCATTTTTACCGACACCACCCGATAAGATTGCTTTCAAATCACATATCAATAAGAAACATTCATTTAAAGCCGTCATGACTAATGGAATAAGTTTGATTGGAAATCCGAAAATTTTCTATAAAGAAAAGATAAAACTTGAAAAAATAAGATTGCATTGCAATAAATTTTTACCAATGTACTCCAAATCGATGTTCCAAAAATTGAAGAAATTAAATGTATACTAATGATAGTGAATTGGGCTTCTGTAACATCGAATTTGCCAAACTTGAGTGTTCCAGAAACGTAAGTCTGCCAATGAGCGGTGTAGAAAAGACTAGTTGCACCAGCACACAGCAATATCATCCAATTCGTTAAAAAACCAAGTTGAACCGATAAGCAAACCGATAATGAAACAAAAACTAAAAAAAAAAGACTAAAGAAAATTGTTTGGACAAATTTTTGATACTTGTTGAGACGGCATCACAGCCGTGATCGAACAATTCACCTAAAGATGAACTGTTTCCTGTTCGGCGGGCTTGTTTTCCATCACAAGCATCGAGCGTTTGATATAGGAACAGACCGATGGCAGCCAAAACCAATGCAAACGGTGGAATCTCTTGCTTCGCATCGGGACTGTAATAAACGAGCAAGAGACAAGTGAACACGTTTATGATCAAACCAATAAGAGTCATGGCATTGGGTGCCCACCACTTTGGTATCACTTTCTCGACTAACCAATTCCAAAACAATTGCATTATGGGATCGAGTAATGTTCGACCACATGAAGAATATTTATGTTCTCCTAACCTGGAATGAGTGATGATAAAAAAAATTCAAGTTGATCAAAAAGACTAAATTATGGGATCACCTTTTGAGTTTGGCATCGTTGAGTCTTTCACAAACAGTGCCCGAAACGGCACAAAACGTGGATTTAAACCGATCAATCATCTTGATAATTCTTTATAAATGAATTTTTGTTTTTTACAAGTAAATTTGATAAAAATTTGAAAACGATTGAAAAAAATGAATGTCACCACCAATGCAAATCGATGGAAAAAACAAAACCTAGAAAATAAATATAATTAATATGATAAGTCGTGATGTTTGGGAATAAAAAGTAAATCACCACAGAAAAAGACGGCCCAAGCTTCGAGAACTGTCAAAATTTTTTTTTTTTTTTGAGTTGAAAAACCAAATTATCTTGATGTACAATCGAGAGAACACACATCAAAGACAATCAAACAAAACTATTCATCAATGGATATCATGCATGGCCACCGTTGCCATTCTCAAACAAACCACCTAACCAAAAAATAAAAAAACAAGCACTTTTATCAAACATAAATTATCACAAATTTTTTTCTTTGATAAATATTTTAATAATGGAAATTTTGCTGGCATGAGAAACCAATCAAGTAAATTGATAGATAGAAAATCGTTCGATATCAAACAGCAAGAGCAAAGAGAAAAGGCAAACTATCCCAAAACAACTAAACAAGAGCATTATCGTTTGTCACTTCAAATGGAAAACAACAACAGAAAAAAAAACTGACTATTCAATGGTTTTGGTGCAAAGTTTGTTCGGTCAATGAAACATTATGTAGAGAAAAAATTCGAATGTTTCCACTGAAAAAAACTTTGTGAAAACAAAAACAATTTACAAGCTTTCAGGGTTAATACACAAGTACCAACACTACTAGCCACAAACAACTTTTAACAAACCTTTATTCAATCAGATTGACTAAAGTTTTTTTTTTTGCAAGGAAACTGAATCATTTTAAAAACATGAACCAAAAAATGAGATATCAAAGGTGGACACAAAGAGAGAAAAGTTTATTAGTTTATTCTGATGGAAAAGAAACCCTCCGGGTTATTTGGGATTCAACAACAAAAAGTTGAGAAGAGCAGATGAAATAAGCGCTGATCAAAGCGTTTATAAATTTTTTTTTAACTATAATTGAGCAATCATCTATTTTATTCGAAACCATAACTTAGCTTAAATGAAAAAAAAAGATTGATAACTAAAAGAAAAAGTGCTAAACCCATCGCTTTTTTTTGTTCGCCGATAATAGCTTTACAAAGATAAACTTCTACCATGATATGATGGATGACAAAACAAAAATATTTTTTGGAAAAAAGATCGTTTTTTTTTTAAACTCTCTGAAAAAAGCGGTGCGAGAAAAAAAAATCCTTGTCATTTTGTTTTAGTGAACAACCATAGTCAAGTGGCAAACGGGAAAAAAATATTAGAAGCTTGATTAGGAAAACAATGAAATTTTATTTTCTTACAAGGGCTTTCATCAAAACAAAACAGAAAGAAATCTCTGTTTAGCGGAAAAAAATAAATTTTAAAAGAAAAAACTTACCAAATAAATTTGAGGCCATTGATTTTAGAAATATTAGTAACTTTGAAAAAAATTTCTTGAAAATGATCTTGATTTGATTGAACGACTGATGATTAGGAAAATATTTCAATAACCAAGATAAAATATAGCTCGATCAAATGATGAAGAATAATGAATTATTATCGATTTGACTATAAATTGGATAAAAAATTGATTATCAAAAAAAAAAAACGGTTTCTCTTCGCTCAACTAATTTTTGGTGTTTCAAGTACAAAATGAGACGAACACAAACACACACAATTTACACAACATTTACACTTAGTCCAGTCAGTTTAGAAATAATTGAATCTTCTTTTCCAACAAAATGGTTGATAAACTTTGGATGATAAAAGAACAGAAATTAAACAATAAGAAGACAAAAAAAGGCAAATATACTTATTTGTATTGTATATGCGGCGTACTATCATCATCACCATCAACAATAACAAAAACATTGTCGTCGACATTGATTAAAATCCATAATCAATTTTTTTTTCAAATTTTCAATACACGAAAGCAATATATTATAATGATGATTGTAATACATCAACAAGTTGATGACATCTTTTTCTAATAGTTATCTTTGAAGAGTATACTTGTTCATTTAAATTTCATTGAAAATACTTGAAAATTCAATAAATTTTTTTATTGTACCCTTTTATCGTCTTCCAAGTGAATCAAAACAATTCAAATTATTATTAATTTTAAATAATTTTAGGTAAACAGAAGAAAAAACAAAATCAGAATCACAGGTTGATCAGTTTGTGAATTTAATAATTGTATATAATGAATGATAATTTGAAAATAAAACTAAAAATAAAAATAAACTTGAGAGACTTTATAATAACTTTGTTTTTTTTTCTGTGATAGAATTTTTTTGTTGTTTTTTAAAATGTTTGTTTTTTTATAAACTCCCGTTAAAAGAAAAAGACAACCAAAGACGAGGATAAGATACTACGACAACGTTGATGAAATTATGTTGGCCGTGGTGGTGACGACAACAAAAACAACACAGAATTGTTGTTGCTGTTGTCGACGTTGACGAACAACAACAGCAGAAGAAGCAGCTCCAAAGCGCGCAAACGTACCGTCACGATAACAACAAGCATCCATATGATTTTAAATGAGAATGTCTTCTATGAATAAAACATTCAATTTTTCTGTTCGGTTGGCTGTAGACAGATTAAAATGGTCAAACTAAAATTTTTTTTAGGAAAAAATTTAAATATAACCGGCCATCAATGAAAAATAAACACTCTTTGATAAAGAATGGATGAACAACTTGAGGATCTTTTCAACAGAGCTAAGGTTTTTGAATGAGTTTTTGAGAATTGATTGATGGATTGTTTTTTTAAAAAATTTTCTAGTTTTAATTGATGGTTTATACTCCCACACTCAATCGCTACCACGACCACCAACACTCAATGATTGGAATAATTGAAAATTTATGGTGATTGAATGGATCCAGTAAATATTTTGAAAAAAATTTTTGAAATGTTTAAATTTGAAAAACTTCAATCAATCAAACAAAAAAAAAAAATGTTAATTGAAAGTTAATGGATAAAGTTTTTTAGTTTATGAAAACCAAGGAAAAGTATGTCTCATAATTGACAAAACTTATGCAATTTGGACATAAAATATTTGGATTTCAATGTCAACTTTTTGGCTAGCTACTTCATTGAATCAGAAAAAATATTTTGTTTGCGAAAAACATCAGAAGTGTCTAGACGGCAAAACATAGATTTTCAATGAAACCAAAAACAGACCTGGAATTCAATTTTCAAAACAAAACTATTTCTTGTTCTTTATTTGATGAAGATCGTTTGTATTTCTTGAAGCCTCTTGTACATTGATTTGTTGTTCCTCCGAACCTCAGCTTAGTCAAAATCGGTGCATCAGTATTGAGTTTAACTAGGTTGTTTCACGAGATTCAATCAAAAAGCTTGACCATTGTTTTAATTTTCAACTATGGTGATATTTTAACGACATCGAGATGGTCAATCAAAATTTAAAACAAAATTACAAATTATTTAATTGAAAAATAATAATATTTTATCTTAGAAAAATATCACATTTTAAAATTTAGAAGACAATCAAGGGAACAAAATCAATCAAGCAAGCAAATCAAAATAATTGGACAAATCAATTGAAAAAAAATTATCTAGTTGACCCAGTTGTTTTGGTTCGATCCCATCCTTGTAGATTGATGGAGAAACCAATCGAATACTAATAAAATTCACAAAAATTCGGGAAAATTTTTAAAAAAATAATCTATAAATTGAATTTCGAACAATTAAAAAGAAAATAAAAAAAACAACCACCACATTTGTTTCGTACCAAAGAAAAGGAAAAATCTTTTTTTTAAGGTCCCTTCCCAAAGTTAAAAATTTGTATATAATAAAAAAAAATAAATGGACTACAATAAATTTTTTTTTTAAGAAAAAAAAAATCATCACAAATTATTGGTCCAAGAGAATAGGAAAGAATGGTTAATGAATGATTGATGAGGCTGAAGATGAAGATGAGGTTAATGATAAGAATAGACTATGTTCCAATAAATTCATTGAATTCCTAATGGATTGGATGATGTCAAAGTCGAAAATCAAAAAATTCTACATATTTGGATGATTAATCTTGATAGTTCTTGAACCATTACTTGGCCCAAAATGTGGATCGATCAAAATGAATAGAGTAAATATATTTTATAATAACTTTGTAATAAATAGATCAATTAAAAAGAGAGACATCAATGTCAATTGGGTACATTTCTCATTGGTTTCCAATCAATCAATAGTGATGATTATCAATTATTAGAGTTTTTTGTTCTGTTTTTTCAGAGAGAAACTTGACTATTGTTTTTTCTTGGTGAATTTCAACCAAAATTTTCAAACTGATGGATAAAATATGGCAATTTACGGCGATTGTTGACTGTTTCGCAAGCTCTGCTGACTGATTTTGTTAAGGCTGACGGTCCACAACTGAATACACCCACTTTGCTAACCTGTTAATTGGTTGATCAAAAAAAATGAAAATTTTGTTTCAAAAATAAAATTATTATCAAAAAAAGTGAATTGAAACTAACGTATGAATGTTGATTTTGGATGAATTTCAAGAAAGCGTTCATATCGGGTCGTCCAAAATGATTGATAGCTCGTAGACCAGTGAACATGCTACGATTCGAAATTCGTTGAAAGTGATTTTCGCAAATGTACTGAATATAATAAAAAACATTGATGAATTCTAGAAACTTTGTTGGTTATTTAACTTACCAACATGGTGGTACGTAAATCAAATTTATGAAAGAACTGAGTAATGAAGATGTGTACCTCCAAAACCTGGGTAACATCTTTACGTTCAACATCTCGTAGTACATCGATAAACCACTCAAAATGACGATGCGACGGACAAATCCAAAGAAAGTAAACCTAAACCAAACATCGGAAATTAAAAACTGTTTTTCAAAAACAAAAAATGTTGTTTTTCAGATACCTTCTTGCATGCAACACCGGAGTAACGGTTGGTTGATGTACCAAAAACTAGATCATTGAGAATAGAAGCGTATGGTGTGACACCGATTCCACCTCCAATCATGACTGCCACTTCGTATTTGTACCAATCTTGATTGCCACCGCCAAACGGTCCTTCTAAACGAATTTTAGGTGTTGGAGCATCAGGTGAAATGTTGATCAAATTATTTGGATCAAAATAGTTGCGCAGTTTCCAAGTCCACGGTCCTTGAGCCTTTACATGAACTGAAAGATAGTTTTCATGCGGAGCCGATGTCAATGTTAACGAATGATATTCGCTAGAACGAAAAGTTGTACACGACAATCGAACCCATTGACCAGATAAATATTTAAAATTAGGTGGTCGAGAGAATTTTACTTTGGTGACATCTTTTCAGAGAAAAAAGTTTGAAAAAGTTCGATAAATTTTTAACATCATACCTGATGGTAGAAGATCAGTCTCAAGAACGTCCAACTCCATATATTTGGTCTGAAGACTGACAATCTTATCCAAAATAAATATGACTCCTGGAACAATGAAAAAAATCCAAAAACGTGGAGGCTTTAAAAAAAAAAATTTGATTGAATAAACTTTTCTCCCAAAACAAACAAAAAATTTTACCCCTGTAATTTTGGCAAGACCATGGATGAAGGTTAACAAGTACATGACCACGTACAAAGAATGAGTGGTCCAAAAATAGCTGTAGGCTTTTTGCCTGATTCGAGGGTGAGCAAAGATGAAAATTGTCGAAACAATCAATACCAATAGTATGCCAGTCATTCCTGTTACTGTGCCAAATATCCAAAACGAAAATGTTGGCTTGGCATCGGATTCAAATTGCAATTCTTTAGTCAAACAACGAAGATGTTCGACGGGTTGTGTTGAAACATGATAAAAAATTGACACAATGACCAACAACGTGAACAACTTGAAAATATTTGAAAATAAGTTTCAAGGTTTATCAATGAAAACTTTTACTTACTAGTAAAAAGTAGACCAGTTATAGCAACTATTTTATGAAATTGAACATGTGAATCCAGTGGAATGTATTGATGCAATGGGATCTCTCGAATTTTGGTAATCAAATTACGACACATTGTCAACAATAGTAGCGAATAACAAAACGATAACGACGCGGCAGAACCACGAGTGACTGCAATGCCGTAACCCATCACATGGCGAAGATCAGTATGCTCACTTAGATAACTGTAAGTGATGAAACGTTCTAAAAACAATACACTTGTAGAAACGTAAAATATTAACAAATAGACTATCGGTTGTCGATTCTCTTCTAAATAAGTGATAAATTGATTCCATTTTTTTACTAAAAAATTTGGCTCAACTTCTGCGTATGAATTGATTTGAAAACTAGTCATTCGAGCAATGTTCGTCGATGTATCAAGGAAGTTTTGTTTTGCTCCTTTACAATCGAGACCAATCGCAATGACATCGCCTCGATATTCGCTCATCATATGCTTAAAGTCATTATAATTCAGTTCTTCTTTGTCATCGAGACCAGCCGAAGCAAACATTCCTTCAATCAGTTGCATAACCTCATCTTCGGTCATTGAATTTGTTTTGGCAATGTCCACCAATGACCGAAGCATTTTCGTTAAATCGAGTTTATCGATGATACCGTCGCCATCGTGATCGCACATATCAAATATGATTCGTAATTTGTTGTCACTTTTTCCGCGTGAAAACAAAACTACCGTATCCAAAAACTCTTGAAAGCTAATCCTACCGTCACGATCTTTATCAACACAGTTGAACATTTGTTTGACAAACAATGAATCTGGTTTCATGCCCAAAGCTTCTGCAAACTCTTTCTTCGATAGTGAAGTTCGCATCACCATGATAACATCGTTGCTGACATCTTCAAACTTTCGTTTTTCTCCAGGTTTCAAGCCAAACGTCAAGGCATAAGCCTCGCGGAAAAAATGCTCCAAACGCTTTTGACGTTTTTCTTTTGTTTCGGCATTGGCCAACATTACATCCCGGTAAGTGTGAATGATTTCCAGTGTTTTTTTGTGATTCAATAAAAAGGTTTCCAATTTTGTTAAAAATTTTTTCCTTGCTCCGTTGTTGTCGAATTGAAGAACAAGATCATGTTCTCGTGGCGTTCGGATTAAAATGATTGGTTTACGTGAATCTTGTGAAACTTCCACCAACAATGAATTGGTATCGTGAATGTCAATCTTTCTCAGCGTTTCACCTTTTCGATTGACAGTCGAAATCGATTGATCGGGACCGATTTTAGCCTTCACATAACGCTTGTGATTGTGATGAAGCCATTCACGTACATCTATAAAAAAAATTATTTTTAATGAAATTTGTTTGAATATTCATTGCTGTTTTAATAAATCAAATCATACATAATTTATCATAGTTCTTCTTGATGTTTAACGATTCACGTTGCTGTTTGATTTTACGTCGGCGTCTGTTGCTCATTTTTATGACTCCATAACTCATCACAGCGACCACTGGATTAAATCAAGCAGAAAAAAAATTTATTAAATTCCAAAAATTTCAGATTGAATAGAAAACTTACTCATCGGTATAAAAATCAATAACAATATCACCATAATGTAGGGAAGCTCACTGCCATGAAAGTAATTCCACCCTGCCAGAATCAAGCAATTCTCCAGAACTTTGCTGGTCATTTGTCGAGGCTGTGGACATGGATCGCGATCACGGAACAGAAAAACATCTTTCTGTATTGCTTCTGGTGGAACATCACTGGCATTCACAATGATGTCCCAAAGCTTTATTTTACGTATCTCTTCAATCTCTTCACGGGTAAAAAAATTGTTGTTCTCGTTTTCGAACCAAAAACGATCAGAATCACGTATTCGTAGAAATTGTTCTTTGATAATGTTACGAAATAGTGGTCCCGGTCGGCCCAATTCTAATTCTGATTCGACCATACCACCAACATAAACATCGACATTGTTGAAATCATTGTTGTACAGCTCAGCAAGCTTTTCAAACAGTTTAGGTGATTTCTCATATAAGCTCGGATTAATTTGAGTCCAATTAGTTATTGGAGGTAAATTGAAATATTTTCGAATTGTATTGTAATCTGGTAGGCCATTATCTCGGCCTCGCATAATGTTTAAAGCCGCTAAATCGCGTCGAGAGAAATCCAACGGTCCAAACAGTTTATCTTTGTCAAGTAATTAGAGAGAACAACAGGTTAAATCAAATAGAGATGACTGTTCATAAAAAAAAGGCTATAAAGCCATTTCCATTTTAAAGGTCAAATATCTGTAATATTTTTTCTATTCGATCGAGTTTTTTTTTTTTAATGTACACGGCCATAAAATATATTGGCCATTCTCAATTGACCAATTTCCAATAAAAATCTCGAAGAAAAAAACATTTGAAAACATTTCGCTCTCAAATTCTATGGAAATATAGAGAGAGAGAGAGAGATAGAGGGGAAAGTTTCCGAGAAATTTTAAAATAATTTTCAAACTAAACGTTGGTCAATGTTATTGTTTTTTTTTGTTTTTCAATTTGACCAAGGATCTTTTTTCTTCTTCTTTTGAGCTCGAAACTAAAAAAAAAACTCGGAACACACTATTGTAAAATGGACCATTATTGCAATCAAACAGACAATCGATCAATCAATCAAACAAGCAGAATCTATCCATAAAAACAGCTAGTAGATCCAGCACAATGATGATAATGATTGTCGCTTTCGAGATGCGATGATGATGATGCAAAAAAAAACAAAAACGTTTTTTTTTTCTCCGTTTCATTCGATTGCATAATGTTGCACAATCATCATTCCGGCTAGTTGATCATCATACTCATCATGTTTTGTTTTTCCAACAACAACAACAAAGATTCCAAATTATTTGATGAGAACATGAATGGAATGGAAAAAAAGAGAAATAGTTGTTCCCAAATGGAACAGAAGAAAACACTTTTTCAGATGGCATCAATGCAACACGAAACTAATTTTTTTGTTGTTTTACTTCAAGAGTCCAAACACTTCAATCCATCATCAGATCTATCTGATCTTGACCTCATTTTTTTTTCCTCTCGAATTTCTCCATTTCTCTTATCGTCATCTTCGAGAGAAAGAGAAATTTATTATTGTTGGTCAACAACAGTGGAAAACCCTGTTCTATGTGTTTTGTTTCCAAAATTGGTAAAGGAAATATGTTTGAAATAAAAAAATTATCAAATATTCAGAGAGCAACAAACGCAGGCTTTTGCTTTTTTAACCAATGGTCTCGAACCAGGGTTAAGAGTTTTTTTTTTTTTTTTGAAGAGTTGGTACTCTTGAAACAGTTTCGTTCAGTTTGAAAGTTTTTCTTTTTGCTAAAAAAAAAAAAATCAAATGAAACTTTTGGTTGGAAAAAAACAGAAAGATCCATTCATGAAGTGTTATGACAGCCAAAATGAATTAACACAACAAAGTGAAAAACTAACAACGCTTGTTGTTGTTAATGTTAATGTGTTTCAGGAACGTTTAAACTTTTGAAAGCCTTAACAACTACTACCAATCGATGGTTTTGCAATCCACTCATTGTAAATTTATTTAAATCTTAGATTTACGTCATATCATGACGGAATCCGGATGATAATGCTTAACACTCACACACACACTGCATCGAACACATCAATGCATCAAATGAATGACATAATCGATGTCCAACAGAAAAAAAAACGTACGTTGACCACAACAACAACAAGAAAAGATGAGAAGGTTATTGAAATTATTTTAAGCCAAGAAAACCTAAACACACGTCAAATCAATGGAAATGATGCGCAAGCTAGCGTATAAGCAGTTTCAATTCAATATATAAAAAAAAACCCGTTGTGTTGTCATAAATATTTCTCAGTTGTTAGCCATTGCAAAATAACAATTTTTTTTTATTTCAGTACCATCATCAACATCAAGTAATAATAATGATGATAATCGATGACCATGGTGGTCAACAACACGCGCAACCACTCAAAGCAAATTTATAAAAATATCATCATTACGATCATAATCACGATGATGATAATCATTGATGATTCGAGGACTGAATACAAGCTCCTAACAACTGGATTTTCTTATTTTTTTCTCATTAGGATTATGAAATACTGAGAAAAAATTATTATTATTATAAATAATTTCACGGTATTGATGCTACTTTTTATTTATTTATTTTTAATTCATTTTTTTTTCTCTTTCTAATATTAGTGAGCATTATCGAATAAATAGTAAAAAAACAAGATTATTAGATTCATTCAAATACAATCATTCATTTTTGTTGAATGGCCTAAATACTGGAATTGAATACTGAATGCGCGTTGTATTTTTTTTATTTTTCTCTGTTATTGTTTCAATGTGGCAAGCATAAACAGCAGTTGTAACTGAGAAATTAAAACTAAACACTTGAACGAGAAAATTTAAGCGAACAGTATGGTCATCAAACGAATTGGCAAACGAAGCTCAACAATCCCCGAAACATCATTTGTGTAATAACTGTGGCAAGAAGAAGACAGAACACACAAAACCTTTTCAATCAATCATCGTGAATGTTGTGCTTCAAGAAACAATTTTTTTCTGAGAAAAGAAAGATGTTCTCTGTTGATTTGAAGAGGAACAAAAGAAAAAAGAGATTCGTTTGTTCAATGACGAAAAATTTGGATAAAATTGGAAGAACTTTAAAATCAACTATATTTATAGGATTGCATAGATCTTGATTTGAAACACTGAGTTCCTTAAATGAATCATGCAACAGAAATAATAAGATCTTGTTGGAACACCATGATGACTAACATTCGTTAGCATTAAAAATTGATCGACCACCAAGGATCGATCATTCTGAAACTTTTTGGTGCTTCAAAGCCAAAGAGAGAAAAAGAGAACAATAGATTAATTTTCCTGAAACAACCATTTATGAAATAGATCGTTAAGTTTCAAAAAAAAAATTTCTTTGCTTATGAATCAAAATTTCTTTATCCAAAAATCGAAATCGCTTAGCAAAATTAATTCAAAAAAAAAATCTAATTCAAAATTAATTCAATTCTCGTGTTATCTTAAGATGGGGGAAAGCTTCTCAAACGCCTTTTCTCCCCTCTCTCTCTCGCTCTCTGATAGGATTTATCAATTGAATAATGTTTTTAATTTCTTCCATTAATACTAAATTAAAAATCATATAGCTAATTCAAAACAAAATTTCTAAATGGAACTTTTCCACTGTACTTATGCACTAGTTTCGAATTTCACAATGGTTTACGTTTTCAGCGAATGCAACTTCTTCACAAGAAAAAATTTGTAATCAAATAGTAAAAATTTATAAAAAGTTTGTAACTTTTTCTGAGAGAGAGAGATAATCATAGCTTAAATCATTACTGTTAATTCTCCGCCAAAAAAAAACTGAAATCAAACTTGAAATACAGTTTGTGGATTGTTTTGAACACATGATCATGTTGTTGATTTACAGTTCTAAATTGTAAATTTAGAAAAAAAAAACCAAAAAAACAGGAACAATTTCTAATATTTAGAATAAATAATTATTTTCATATTTAATAAAGAATAAAATTATCATAAATTATTTTTTCTAATAGTGTCAAGACAACAACAGTGTGAGCAAAACAACCGATAAACAAGCTAACACGTTTCACTGTTCCAAAAAAAAAAAAAAAAACAATCCGAATCGAGTGAGCTGAGAAAATTCCTGAAATTATTCGAATGTTTCTCTTGTTTTTTTTCTATCTCTCTTTAAATCAATCATAAAACCATCGATCAATCGATCGATCAATTAATCAATCAATCAATCAAGATGCTTACCTCGAACATCGGAACAGAGAACGGCATCTTCGCGTTCGGCGATTTGCGAACACAGGCCCATCAAGATTTGCTCGAATCCGGCGTTTGGCAAAATTTCCTTCAATTAAAGAAAGAGAAACCACAACAATTGAAGCATTTGATGATTTAAAAAAAAAACTCACCACGGCATCCCACCAAGTGGAACACAGGCGGATACCGTCGTGTCCGCTTGGCGTCTTCATGAAATTACACTTCTCATCTCTGATGCGAAAACATTGCAAAAAAATTGGTCATCAATCAATTCAGCGTTTCAAAACATACCTTTGGTAGAGACCGGGTGGTATCATGGTGTGGCCAAAACGGAAAGCTGCCGATTGAAAGACATGACTGACACCAGGATGAATGTCCGGCTTGTAGCCATTGTAACGAGGCATTGGCTCATCAAACAACGTTTCCAAATATTCGTACATGATAATATTCTGTTGGAACAAGAATAACAAACAAAATGAATTTCTCGAAACAGAAAACTTGATGGATTGTTTTACTTGAAGACTAGCAATAACTAAACGCCTGGTACGTTGGAAGACATCTTCGTCCGACCAATCGGGATGTTCGAATTGAACTCGACGTGCCAAGACGTTATGCCAACGAAATAGCAAAACACCAAACGCCAAAATAACTGGATTTTGGTTCGTTCTTGGATCACCAAGCACTATAAAAAAAACACACACACAAAGAGAATGTTCGAAATGATGATGAAATGAGATCTAAACTCTTTTTTAGAAACTTACAAAACATTCGTTCCGGTTGGAACATTTTCAGATGATGAGCCGGGGGTGAATTGATCAATGGGACACGATCTTTGTTACGTGGTGGAAATAGCCCAGTGTCATCGGTTCTCAACGTACCATTCTCGAACGTACGCATGGTGTTGAGCCACGTTTCTGAAGTGCTGTACACAAAACTGCCATCGATCCAACTGGTCACCGAATTCAACTATTTCAACCAAAAAGATGAATAAAATTTCGATTTAAGTTTTTTTTTTAGCGAAAACGAAATAAACCCCTCCCCCTCCTCTTCAACAAAAAACTGAAGGTTTTTTATCAGATTTATTCTATGTTTTTCTTGGTGCTCATCAAAGTTTTGTTTTGACTGTTCGATTGAAATGAATTCGAACAAATAGACCTTGAAACAAGAAAAGAATTTTTTTTTTTTCAAAAAAAGCCTACGGCGTCTTTTTTTCAAAAAATAAAGTATTTTAGTATGAAAAAAAAAGATAATTTTTGTTTTTGAAACAAATTGAAACTGTCTTTCAAAGATAAGAAAATTGTGTTGCATGAAATTAAAAGCCAATTGTTTCAACAACAACAACACTTTCTTCAAGAATCTATTTACACTGAAACAAAGCTCAAAATATCTATCGAACCTCAACTCTTGAGATCCTGAATAGGCTGAAACCTGGATGAAAATAGTCAACAGGCCTAAGAAAAAATTAACCCTCAACTTTCTGTTGAACGATGTTAAAACTTGATTTTTGGTTTCTGATTACAGCAGCAGCAAGTTTTATTCAAAATTAAATTTCTTGTTTTATTCACATTTAAGACCTAAATTAATTTATGTAAATTTTATTTACAAGCTTCATTCCTCACACCATCCTAATCGAAGTTTTGCTGTTATTAAAAAAATTTTTTCTTCCTCATCACCCTGTACTGAGAATAGAACAGTAAAAGAAAAAAAAACAGGGTTTGACATAATCAAGAAATATCAAGGGGGAGGAAGGGACAGATGCAAACTCGACGACGACGCATGCGTGTGTGTGTGTTGAAATGTGATCATATATATTATGGTAAAAACAATACATAAAATTAATAGTCAAGGTATGTTCTTCTTGCTGACCTGAAGCTTGTAAATTTAATGAAAACAAATATTTGTTTAAGTTAAATTTTAAACAGAGAGAGAGAGAAGACTAGCAAAGTGCATAATCAGAAAGTTTTCTCCCCCTTCCCAAATGCGCATGCTCAATTGAGTTTTTTTAATCTGTAATTTCTGAAAAAAAACAAATTTTTGCTTCGCATTTTAATTTAAAATTTTCATTTTATGAGCTGTTAATAAGCTTTAATTCTCAAAGATATTTACTCCATTCACTTAATAAAAAACACGTACCTGTTCCCGAGGATTGTTCGGGGATTGACCAGTTCTGGTGTCGTACATGGCACGGTGGAATGGCATCGTCCTCCCGCCTCGACATTCTGGATCGAACATCTCATCGCATTTGGCAATTTTTATACGATGCATTTCGATGGGACATCCCGGTTCACTGGCCATCAATATCTCTGACGATACCACTTGACCTATGACCATAAACATAGATTAGGTTTTCTAGGCTCAAAACAACAGCAACAAAAAAAATTTGTTTGTATGACTTTGATCTCGAACAGAAGAGGGGGAGGAGAAATTGACGCACGCGCACTATCTGTCACGCCAACATCATTTAACCCTCGAGCGTTTCTTTTTTTTTTGTCGTCAAATTTATTTCATTTTGTTTCTGTTTTTCGTACCATTAGATTATGAAGAGATTGGCGCATAAAATATAAAAAAAATTCCAAGCTAAAAATCATTCAAAAATTTAGTTTTTTTTTCTGTGGAAAACAAACCGACCTTCAAACTACAATTTTCTTCTTAAATTTAGCAAAACGAACAAATCATATTAATAATTTTTGCCGTTTTTTTTCTTTCGAATAAACATTTCTGCTCGATTATTGATATTTGTTGTTGTTGTTGACACTAGGAAATGATTTCCACGTGTTTTTTTCTGTTCATCAATACATTGACTGACTGACTGACACACTAATGCCCATGCTCTGTGTTACATGTTTCTGTAATCCCGTTATTGGAGGTATCATCATCGTTGTGATGATTATTTTTGATCAGGATGATCAACACAACAGCACCTCCGCACTTGGATTCGATTTCATGGCAAGAGAGAGAGAAAGTGGAAACATCGTTTGTTTTTTTTTTTGCTGTTTGATTGTTGTAATTGAATTGATTGATTGAATCGAAATCGATTTGCTGGAGAAGCATGAATGGATATCTTTGGAAATCGAAATTTTTTTTATTTGGAAATCGATATTTGACAACTGTGAATTGGGGTGAGTGTTGTAAACAATGAAACATTCTCTCGATTAAGATGATGACGATGATGATCACTAAAATCATCACCGGGGTTTGCGTGTCATTCAATCATTTATGTCTGTTTTTTTGTTTGATGTTGTTTCAAGGTTCCTAAAAAGTTTTGTTTGAACAAAAACATCGAAACAAGAGAGAGAGAGAGAGAGAGAGAGAGAGCCTGGTCAATCATATTACACTAAAACGGTAAATTTGGAAATTAACAGGAATGGACACACACACAACCACATTCGGAAACCAACCAATTGAAGAAAAAAAAAAAAAAAATTAAAATCATCCTTGATTTTTTTTTTCTTTTCTTGAATGGTTGTGATTTCCACCATCCATTCAAAAAAATAGTTGCTCATGCAACTGTTCATATAGCTCAGTACCAATGTTTAGTGCTTGTTCACAAATTCCGTTAAAAAAATGATTGATGAATCAACTGATGTTGTTGGGTGTTGTTGTTGTTCTTGATCCATCTAAATCTCATCATCTATCATATATTTTGGGTTTTTTTTTCTCTGTTTGTTCAGTTCTCACAGTTGATTTAGTCGAATAGTCACCATCATCATCATCATCATCATAGTAATCATCATTATTATCGATTCAGAGATAATAATAATGATGATGATGATTTTGATGCTATTTCTATCCAATGCAACAACAGACTGTTTCAACTCAGTTAGAGGAACAAAAAAAAATGAAGAAGATAATCATTCCATTTCCTTGATGACAATGATGATTTTCGTTTTGTTGCTGCTGTGCCAATTTTTTTTTATATTATATGTTTGTTTGTGTGGCAATTGAGCCCTGAAACACATGAACAACTGTAAATAACTGTTTCGAGCTTCTGTCTGTCTGTCTGTCTGTTTTTGTTTTGTTCCTTTTTTTCTTGTTGTTGATTCAAGGTTCGTTCGAGGGTTAATGATGATCAAAATTAAATTACCCGAAAACTTGCTCGCTCGCGCGCGCACACACACACACACACACACAAACACCTTGTTTACAGATAACACACTGAGCGATTTATGTGATTAGTTCAATAATTTTCTGCTTTTTTGTTGCTGTTTGAAAATTTTAAACGCAATTTAACACAAATTATGTTCGATATGGTGAAGAAGCAGGAAAAAAGAGAAGGTCAAGGGTAAATCTGACTTTATCGAAGTTTTTCGGGGTTAATTTTTTTCTATCTTTAAAAAGATTCATTATGTTTAAACATACCGAAAAAGGCAAACAACACTGTTAGGTTACGCGTCGAACCAAACCCATCGTCACCTTTCATCAAAGCCTGACTAAGCTCTCGTGGACTAGGCCTATCCTCACCGGCCATCATGTAAACACCATCCGAATAGGATGGCGGTGCCTTCCTGGTCAGATGTGTCTCGGTGGAGCCCCATTCTGGATGGGCAAGATTGTTGTACCAGCCATCGTAGCGTTGCATTTCGGCTTTAAAGTACATGTCCCGAATCTGTCGATGAAACCCGTTCCTAGGAGTATAGGCAAACACATTCGATCCGAATGAATGGTGATGAGCGGATAGGATGGCGTGCTCTCGTCCATCAACATCGAATGTTACATTGTTGGCGGCCGCTTCGATCAAATAATCTTGATAATCTTCGAAATCATCAAACTGTGAACCACCAGCAGTGTTGGTGGCGGTAGCCGCAAACTGAGGATCTGGTTGAGGGCTAGGCGTTGTAGTGGTTGTTGTCGTGGTTGTAGTCGTCGTCGTTGTCGAGATGGTCGCCGTTTTGGCCGTTTTTGGTTTTGTCAAAGCTTTAGCATTGGTTTTGGCTCGTTTTGGTGGTGTGACCGACGGTTTTGCCGCTCGTTGACTTGTTTTTGGCGGCAATGGTTGAACATCGGAGACAATGGCACCAACATTTTTCACCGATTCAACCACCATAGGAATGGCAACTAAAAACAAAAAGAAACTTAAATTAATTAGTCGATTGAATAAATCAGAAGAAAAAAAAATCGATAAAAGGTTTGAGTCAAATCAATCGAATAACGGTTTTCTAACGGTTCAGCTTAAATTTAGCCCCCCTCCTCCTCTCTCTATCGATTAACTGGCTGAATATCGTTTCCAAAAATAAATTATTAATTTTTCTAATTATAAAAATATTTTTAAGATAATAATGGCCCTTATGGTCCATTGATCAACAGAACAAACAGAAAGCATTGCGCTTCGAAACTTCTGAACGCTTGAATAGATTTTATTAGATTTCGTTGAAACGTTGTTGTTAAAAATTTTGAAAGCAAACGTCGCCTTGAACGATATAGCCGACAGCATCGATTATTGGTTGAGAGCTGAAATCAACAGCCGAATTAAACACTTTCGGAGGAAACCTTTTTTCTCGATCAGACCACAGCAGTGTACAGAGCTAGGTGATAATTGTTACAACAACAGATTGGAACAACAACAAAAATCATTATCACTGTCGAAACCGGTATTTCGAAAAAAAAAACTTTCTTGGCAAAAAAAATTACCCGGCAGATGTCACTCTAGGAAAAACGGTATTACCGTGAAAAAAAAAAACCTGGAAATTTTCATTTTAAATTATTTGCCGTGAAGCTAACATTTTAGTAATTTTTTAACATGATTGATTCGACGGAATCAATTCACCGGACCTACACCGTTTGACCGTAAAGAATTTGAATTTCAAAGAAAAAAAAATTAATAAACTGTTTTCTACAAAATTAAATTTTCTAAAATTTTAAAAGTGTGTAATGATTGGAAAGTTTTTCAATTAAAACAAACATATTATTGACTGTTGAAATGAGTTGAATGTGTCATTGAGCTTTTTCTTTATCATTCTCTTTCAATGATTCATGTCTCTCATATTTTTGACAGAACAACAACAGAAAACGTTGCACAAAAACTTTTTTAAAAAGAGAAATTCTAAAATCAACCGTTTTCATTGTCATCATATCTTCAAGTGAAAAAGAGTTTAATTTTCAATTAGTATTTTGGCATCTCTGTGTTGTTTTCTGTCAGTTTTTTTTGATATTAAAGTCTATTAGAAAGAAAACAAGACGTAATAATAATAGAAAGTCCTTGTCTGAAAAAAAAACTTGAGAAATTTTTCCGGTTTTTTTTTTGGAACAAGAGTATTTCTGAAAAAAATGTCATAACCTAAGAAACTTGGAAACTTTTCGAAAACAATGCTGTTGTATCGATTGAGTTCACAGGGTGTTCCATCATTGATTCTCTTTGTTGACGGATCTGTTGCAGAATCCGTGACAGAATCTGAGTTTTAATTTTCTTAAGAATTGATTGAAATTCAATGATGAAAATCAGCGAGTTACAATCGGCGAGAATCTTAAAAAACAAATCGAGAATTGTGACAATGTTTTCAAAGCCTTTTCAAGCCCTCCACAATTAATCACTCGCACACACACATACACATAGTGTGTGATACATTTGAGAAGTTTTCAGTTATAATCGTTTGTCTCTCTCATTGTTCTTGTTGTTCGATATTGATTGAAATGATTGTTCTGTCAGGACAGGTTTGCACATTGTACGACCAGTGTGTAAGAGGTTTCGGAAAATTTATTTTCTCATTTATTCGATTATTGATAAAATATCGTATTTGTTTTTTGTTTTTATAGTGAATACGTCGTGTTTGTTACAATGTTATTACAAGTTGTTTTTTTAAAATGTTTTTCCAGTTAATAAGAAAGTATTGGAGAAGGGAGAGAACGAAATTAAAAATTAAAAATAATAAATAACTTGAAACGAAACAACTAGCCGAAAAAAAAATAATATATTTAGAGATCCTTGAAAGTAAATAAAATTTACTACAAGCTAAAAAAAAAGAGGAGGGAAATGGATTGTTTCACTGTTCATAGTGTACGTAAAGGATTTTTTAAGAGTGATCCAAAATAAATAATTCCAGCGTGTTGATTAATTTACAATTTGTGTTTATTATTTATTACTTAAAATTTTTGTTTTTTTTCTCCTACAAGAATTTTGTCAAAAGTTTGAATTGAAATTTTTTTTTTCTAACAATCACTTTCTAAAGATTTAAAGGTTTTAATAATTTATGCTACCGGTTTGAAACGAGATTAAACTGGGAAAAATGATAACTACTTTGAAGACCAAAAAGTTGAAATAGTAAATCGCTTCAATTCTTCGATTTTTTTTTAGGTTAATATAATTTAATTAAAACAACGAATAATACCGTTATTATTATTATTATTTTTTCTTCGGTATTAATCACAAACACTCTAACAGAAAGAGAGAGAGAGAGAGAGAAGAGAGGTCAAATCTAATGAAATTTACAAGAGTTGTTTTAATTAAATGTCAAAATACAAAAGAAAAGATGAATGCTTTTTGAATGAGAAAAAAAAAGAGCCAACCAAAGCACTACAAACGATTTGCCAAAAGAGACCTTGCAAAATTCCCGAAAATATTGCAAATTTTCTGTTTGTAATTGTAAGCTATAGATTACAACAACAACAAAAACAAAATCAATGTATTTCACTGTTTTCAAATCCAATATTGAAACAGTTTCTGGAACAATATTTTCGTTTGTTTGTTTGTTTGTCTTTGGATTGGCTTGCATTGACCAACCAATTTGATTTCAACCAAAAGTCAATGTCATCAGGTATATTAGTTTCAGGTTAATTAGTGTTGTTGTTGATTTTTTTTTGATTAATTAATAGAATCAAATTTGTTTAATGGTAAAAATTGTAAAAGTTCCAATTGGAACAGTGTTAGAAGCAATGACTCAAATTTCAGAAAGAGAGAGAGAGAGAAAAACATCGTAAACGTTTTGGTATGTTTCTCTCTCTCTCTCTCTCCTATTGTCTCAATGTTTTAGTGATTGATTGAAGAAATAGGTTTTTGTTGTTGTTTTGGGTTGACAATTGTTTCACCACCACCACATCATTTTATATAAGCCACCATGGCTGGAAAAAAAATTTCAAGGCGATTATTATTATGATTTCTGTTTTTTTTTTTTTGATATATCGTTTTGTTGTATCCAAGTCTCTTTCTCTCTATTGGATTCGATATTTGTTCGTATATTTCATCAATAATTGCTGCTCGAAGAACTCGTTTGTTGGCTTCAAGTTTCGAATCACTTTCCCAAATCAAATGTTAGGATGGCAGTGATGATGGTTGTCCAAAAAAATAATTAATGGACATTTCTATGGTGGTGGTTGTCATTACATCTATTACCAAAGTTTGGCGTCTGTACATGTCGCCTATGAATGCTTGCAATTGTTTCACGTTTTTAAATATTAAAAGATTCGATTAAAAAAAAAAACAGCAAATAACGAATTGAAGCCAATTGAAAAACTGAAACAGATTTGAATTTTGTTTTAATTGGTCAAGCTATAATTGAATTTTCTTTTTAATGGTCAACGTAAAACATTCCGAAACAATAATGCCATAAAACGAATTTATGGAATTTTTTCTCTGAGAAGAAATTAAATTCGAACATCAATCAAGTTTCAAATTTAACAAGTTTACAGTTTTTTTTTAAATATTTCAGAGAAATATAAATTATTTTATTGAAAATATTTTTACAACATCGGATATGTCAATGACAAACTAATGATAAATAAATAAATAAAATATTCAATTAAATTACAAATGTTGTTTACTTAGAAAAAAAAAACAGAAACAGAAACATTCAATCCAAAATTTTTAATTATTTGTAACTTTAAAAACTTTTTTTTATTTTTACTTTCTTGAAAGTGTTTAATGTAAAATATGGATTGCTATAAGAATGCTAAACCTTAAAAAAAAATTGAAAATCATTTAAAAAAACTAGAAATTGTGATACGTGAATTGAATTTCTATATGAAAAAAAAACAAATAAAATAAAACAAGCTAAACGCATGTTTTTTCTTCTAAAAAAAAAAATTTGCACCATTTATTATCGATTTTAAATCATTCGAATAATTTATCAATCATCGATTTATAAATTATAAAGAGTTATCTGAAAAAAAAACAACTAGATCAATCTTCGAGTTAATCTGGATCTCACAGTTCAATAGCCAACAAGTTGATCATTCATCTCTGATATCGAATCTCTGAGCAGAGAGATCTTGAGCCGAGATTGAAATCATTCTGAATGATTTCTTTGATTACTATTTATCACTTTTTCATCGTTTATTACTATCACGACGACGACGACTACAAAAATAATAATGATAATAATAAATTGTAAAGAGAAAATATTACATTCATGGACAAACATGGTGAATAATCTATGAGAAATGATAATAATAAATTATTTTTAATATTTATTACAGCCCCTGTGTTTATAAAAGCAGAGTTATTGTCGTTATTATTATTATCATTGGATGGTACTTGTTGATCAACCTGTTCCAAAAACAAGTTTCCGATTTATAATTTTAACAAAAATAATTTTAGAAAAAAATATCGAAACAATATCGAAATTTCTATTCAAATCGATCAATCGGTTTTGTTGATTTAGTTGTCAAGACCGTTGACACTATCACTTGACAGCTATCTGATGATGATCAAAAGATTCATCAAGAGAATGATGTTTGATTTTGCTCAAAGATAAATCTTTATTTTTTGGTTAAATACTTCATCGAATAATAATGAACCAATGTGTGGTGTCAAATGTGTGACACACTCGATGTGACGATAAATTTTCGATGTCAGTCTTGGCTGATCGAACAGAAAATCCGATCAACAGATGACAGGTCAACAAAAAGTTTCAACGTGATAGTAAGAAACTATTTTTCTATTAGATCGTTGGATGTGTTGACCTGTTTGCTTGATACCTGCTGAATGGGTTAGGCCATTTGTTAAGCTGAATTTGATTTAAGACAAAAATAAACTCACACACACATACACACGCAGGTTACACAAAAAACATACATTCTTTATCAAACGCTAAACTTGTTGTCTAAATTTAAATAAGCAAACAAAACAAACTCCACTATTGTCAATGAAATGTCTTTGAACTTTTTTTTTCCTTAACTCTATGAAAAAAAAGTTTATGGTCGTTTGTTTTGGTTAGTTTGTTGATTTGTTTTCTGCTAATTGGTTGCGAAATTATTATTTATCTATTTTTTTCTTGAATGAAATCACAATGAAGTAACATGAATGAGCAAACATAATAAAACTCAGGTGAGAAAAATTTCAGGTAAGATGTAGTTTTAACAGTGCTCTCAGTTCAGCAATAAATATTTATTTTATTGATAATAATGTAACATTTTTTTTTCTCTTCAAGAAACTTTTAGTTGAAAAAAAATTCGAGTTAAAAAAAACTTTGAAAATTTTGGATTCCAAAATCTAAGAGCTTTTTAGATTCGAAAAAAAAAATTTAATAAATTCAATAAATAATTTCATTTCAAAAACATTGAATTGATTGATTAAATCAATCAAACTCTTGGTTATTACCCTTTTTTTCCCTTTCTTTTTACTTTTGATGCCCATTCTCATTGTCGATTATGAATCATCATTATCATTATAATAATAATCATCGTTCTCGTCATCGTGACATCGTTTTGTTGTTATCAATCATCAACATCATATCATTGACAGGTGGGTGTGTCAATCATCAACAGAGAAACCTGCCTGCCTGCCTGGCTGTTGGTGTCTGTTTGTGAGCTTTGAATTTTTATATTTAAAAGTATTTTTATTTTTTTTTCAAAAAAAATGATGGAAAGATCGTAGAATCAGGTATTATTCTACGATTGAATACTAATAAATGAAATTAAAAAAAAAACCCTTGGTTTAAGATTCATTTAACGAGAAAGAAGAATCAAAGTTTAATCAAGCTGGGAGTGGACACAGCTCACACACTCAATACCTGATAAAAATTCTTTTCTTTTTTTTTCTCGAAAAAACTAATTACAAAAATTTTTTTTTTTTCGAATCTATTTAAATAATTTTTTCCAATCAAATTGAAACAATGAATTTCTGGTTAATAACCTTTTCGTTCTTTTTGCTTGTGATAATCATGTTGTCTTCATCATCAACATTATTATCGTGACAGAATCCATATCATAATCATATTTGTGTAGGCTGGTATCAAGTGAAATTCTGATTCTAAAAATATGAAGCATTTCTTCATCAACAACAACTTTCAAACATTTTCACCTTTCAAACAGAATTTTCCATACTATTCGAAACGTAGTCTTTTGTTTTTTTTTTTTTTTTCAAAGAAAGTGCATTGTACACGGTCCATCATGCTTTGATCACATCATCAAGCGAGCAAGCAAGCAAGCAAGCAAGCAGACAAACAAGCAAATAGACAGAGCATATCAATAATGAAATATTCATTAAAAATCAGATAGAAAGAATCAATATGTTTTTTTTTTCAAAAAAAAAAAAAAATAAAAATATTATTAATAATTATTATTAATAAATTAATGATGATAATAATTTATCATTATCACCATTCTCAATAAGAGAGATATTTATAATTTCCAACGTGTAGAACGTTCAATCTTCATCATTCAAACATCTACAGATGGTTTTTATTCGGTGTTTGATTTTATTATTATTAATGGAAATTCATGAAGAATAGAAAATTCTAGCCAAGATTTTTGTTGTTGAACGCTCTTATAATTGAGTTTTTTTTCCCTAGCTCATCAAAAACATACTATTATCAATTAATTCTAGTTTCGAGAAAAAGAATTTCAAGCTTCAACTTAAGCAACACCAAATTGTATTGTCCATTGGAAAAAAACTCTTTCGGGTTTATTAATTATTAATGAATCTATTCCATAGGGTAAAACTAGAATATTACAAAGTGAAAGTGAAAAAATAATTTGTGTGTGTGTAATTAATAAATAAGATTCTACTTTTATTTTAGAAAAAGAAAAAATAAATATAATCACTGTTTTTATTATTATTAGTATTAACATATTATTAGTATTGTGATAATGATGATGGATGTACGTGTGATTAATGTTCGCATGTTAGATTCTATAGGTTGAAGCTATAGAAATTTTTGTTGTTGTTATTGTTCAAGAAGAAGATCTTGTTAATCAATGTTTAATTGTTTCACATTATCAGACTATTATTACACCATAGTGGCATTAACTAAAATTCTGTTGGTCTTTCAAACATGAAGTGCTAATGAAGTTTTTTTTTTAAGAATGTAAAACAGAAACAAAAAAGTCGTGCCAACTACACACAGTGTTCATTGAGAAACTGACTATTTTTTTGTTTTTGATAAATGAATTAAATGAAACAAGATTTTCACAAGTGAATCTTTCTACTGCAATACTGGAGAAGGGTTAATTTAGAACAACAGCCGAGTGATTAATTTAGTTTTTGAAGAAAACTATTAATTGAAATGTTAATAAAATTGAAAGTTTTTAAAATAAAAAAAATTTTTAAAACTTTTAATTTTTTATATATATCGAATTAGTGCCTCATCCTGGTGGATGTTGGCACTTTTTTGTTGGGCAAAATAAAATACAGTTATAAAACTTTTAATTTAGTTGGCGTTTTAATTTAAATAATTTTTTTTTTAAATAGAAAATAAATAAATAAATAAAAAAACACTATTACCATTATTATTTTTATTGGCGTTGGCGTTGTTGGTGTTGCGATTTTTTTGAGCAAAATTTGTTTGTTGTTGAGCCTCAGAAACGGTGACGATTACCATCAAGACGATTGCCATCAACACAAACACTCTGCCCAAGCTGTAGTTTAGCTTGATTTTTGACGTTAATTTTGATGGTGTTGACGATGGACTATTCCTTGAAAAAACACTATTCAATTGAAGAAACCAATTGGTTTGATAGAGTTTTCTAAGGAACTGATCGAAATGATGTGTCATCGGAAGAAAAACAACAGAAAACTGACGAATCGAAAAAAAAATTCTGACAGAATCTAATTCATCATTATCATGGTGACTTGAGTTTGATTCATCATCATCTATCTTGGCTGATTTTGAGATGAATGGCAAAATCTTGAATAAAGGTGAAATTTTGGATGATAAATGAGAATGATGATTAGAATAAAAATGATGAATAGTTCGATGATTTTTTATTCGATCAAAACACAATAATCGATACCAAACGATCAGAATTATCATATCAAAAACCGAACAAAATGAATAATATTAATAACGAATTGAATGAAATGAATATCAAATTCTTGTTGCTGTCTTGTTGGACGTCATCCAGGGGATCAGAAGAAAAATCATCAGGCCGAATAGAGAAGAAAATTTTTGTAGTTGTGACGAACCAAAAAACCGAGATTGAGCAGATCAAAATAGACCAGATTTTATTGATTGATTTAAATAGAGTTTTGTTTGAAGGTGGTGGTGGTGCGAGTTTCGATTTTGGTAGTGCTGCTGTTGCTGTGGTTGTTGTTGATCGTGAAACATCGGATCGGTGGTGTTGATTTAGGTGAAAAGGTTGAAAGCGTTGAAAAACGATATCATTAGATATCATCATACGCTTCAAGTAGGATTGATTTTGGTGTGCTGAGGGTGGTGACGGTGAAGGTGGCGGTGCTGTTGTAAGTGCTGGACATTTAAATCATCATCATCATTGTCCAAAGATGATTGGTAGTGATTTTGGTGTGGATGGTGGTTTAGGTGTTGAGAAAACTTATGAACCAAACAACGATGATGGTGATGCCTTTGCTGCAATGATGATGATGATGATGATGAGGAAGAGGGTGATGATGATGAGGAGGATGATGGTTGAGCCCACACCAGTTTGATAGCCATTTTATCGGATGTCATCTGATGGTCATCATCATCATCATTCGATCGATGATGATGATGATGATGCTTGTCACTATCATCTTCATTTTGATCATCAATTTCAATATCATCATCATAGAAATAGTGATTTTGAGATTTTTGTTTTATTCCATCAAAATTTTTCAGTGAAATATCATCGAAAGCATCGTTATTGATGTTATCGAAAATCGATACATCCTGTTGCTCAAACAACTGTTGATAACATTGTTGATTGTAATTGGGCCAAGCGATGGTAATCTTTTTCAATTGATCAGTCAATCGGTCCAACGATTCGATGATCATCGTTTTAAAATCTTCAACCATCACGAGCTATTTTTTTTTGTTCACTTGCTTGCTTGTTTGGTTTCTCTTCTGGTTCATCAAAAAAAAAAATTTGAGCTAAAAAACTTTTGGTGTTCAATATCAGGTTTTAAAGTGAATGGTTTTTTGACAGTTGTTGAAATTTTCTCAAAAATGATTCGATTTTTTTTTCTTGAATTTGTTTTAGAAGAAAAAGTTTCTTTCTATTCAAACATCGGAAAACATCGATGTTCAAAATCGATGTTCCAACAACAACCACAAAAAAGAAAAAATTGCCAAAACAAACAACACGATTGATGAACAACCTGAATGAAAACTGAACACACACCACTAGATATTTTTTTCCGATAACAGTATTCAAAATTCAGAACGAACAAAAAAAAATTATCGAATAAATAAACGAGACAGGCAAGGAAAAACAAACTGAAACACACACACACACAAACACTTGCTGGAAGAGGTGTTCAAACTATTTGATTCAATATCGAATCGTCTTCTAGAAGAAGGAAAAAAATTTATTTCATTAAAATTCCGATTATTTTATCGAATTTTTGTTGTTGTTGTATTGGAATTGATCCTACAAATCGAACCTCGACGAATCGATCGTTCGTATCCAATGATAATTGAATGAGAAAAATTATTCGATCACAACAACAAAAAATCGGATTTTTTTTTCCTAGTTATCTGGCTGGCTGGTGTTGTCTAGATGATAGCAAACCAAAAACAATTAAAGAAAATATTTTGATTAGAAAAATTTCAAAAATTTAACGTCGTTTACGTCGTCTCATTATTTTATCATTGATTGGAAATTTGATTCCAAAACAAACAAAAAAAAACAAAAAAAAATTACAAGAAATTATAACAGGAAAAAAAACTGATACAAAAGTTCATTTATATTTGGATCGATCCACAAATTTAGTTTGGCAATTTTTAGAAATGATAAAAAAATATCACAAATTTATTTCAAAGAAAAAACATTTACAGTGAGAAAAGTGTACACACCACACACAAACATCCACCCACATCGATCATAGGTAAAAAAAACAAAACAAACGACCACCACATTTTGATGAAATTCTATCGATGATCGAATCGAAACTTTTTTAAAAAAGATATTTTATGTTTCAAAATATTTGTTTGCCGATATTGGCGGATTGTAAATGTCATCATCATTAACAACCATATGACAACAATATCACCAACCACAACAAGAAAAAAAAAGAAGCATCTCTACCGAATATTGAAGTATTGAAACGTTTAGTTTGTTCTGTTCTGTTCGGTTTGGATGTCGTCTAAAAATGACGGTGGTTCACAAAAAACAACAACAAGAAGAAGAAGAAAAATGGGAAAAACTATGGCGATATCTTCGAACGATGGATCATGATCACGGTAGTGGCATATCGTAATCGTCCCTCTCTTTTTCTATTGCTTTCTCTTTCTTTTTGTGTTGACTCTCACTCTTTCAATCTCTCTCTCTCTCTCTCTCTCTCTCTCTCTCTCTCTCTCTCTCTCTCTCTCTCTCTCTCTCTCTCTCTCTCTCTCTCTCTCTCTCTCTCTCTCTCTCTCTCTCTCTCTCTCTCTCTCTCTCTCTCTCTCTCTCTCTCTCTCTTTCACTATCTCTATCTCTTGTTCACCTTTTTTTTATTATTTATTTTAACTCTTACCTGTTCCTTCACTCTCGTTTTTCATTTTATTTATTTATTAAACTCACTCACACACACACACACCAACAACAACACTGTTCTACCTGTTAAATGATTGAGAAATCAGGTAATAAAAAAAAAATAAACGCGATTGACAAACTAAAAGAAAGAAAATAAGCAAGCAAGCGAGAGAGAAACGAACATCCCATTAGATTAAATTTTTTTTTTTTTTTTTTCTTCACAAATAAATCTTTTTGAGTTTTTTTTAATTTCTCAAAAGAAATTAAAACTCTCTGTTGTTAGAAGGGCGAAAAAAATTAATAATTTGCGCTGAAAAAGTTTTTGTGCCACTTGTTTTCAACAGAAATAAAAGAGTGCAAAAGCCGCTACAAAAAAAAAAAAAAAAATAAACGACAACGATTTATCGATTTATCTACCGATTTATTGAATTAATTTTTTCTCTCGGTTAGCTATCTTAACACTTTTTTTCACTACTGACTATATAAATAGTTTATGAGTGTGATTTATTTGATCAAAAACCAAACAAACTAACCTACTACAATCGGCATCGATTCGCTGGAAATCGATGCGGAATCGATGATCAATCGAAAAAGAAATCATAAATCGAATTGAATACTACTTACTTGGATTATTTGAGAATAGAATTTTTCTGAGATAAATGTTGTGGTTTCTTGTAAAAATACAAATCATCGATCCATTTACATCAAGGTGTTTGCAAGATGCCAAGATCATTAAACGTCGCGATTTACTTGTTGAAAACAGATTTCTAAAGATCAAAAATTTTTCTTCTTCAACAAAAATATCGAAATCTAAGCTTAAAACAGATCATATTTATATGGCAAGCCAAAAAAAAAATTAACAAAAAAACTTCCTTGTTTGTTTTTTTTTTTTTTCAAATTAATTCAACCAAAAACCAGAATCTAGTTTGAAAAGAAAAACATTATAAATAACGGAATTAAACTTAAATTAACAGAAGATGGATTTAGAAACAAAGTTCAAACAACCATCAAGCCAGAAAAACGTGCTAAAAGTTTTTTTTTAGCTCAAAATAGAGAGAAAAAACAGCCTAATTTTCTCAATCAAAAAATCAATAATCAATCATTTTTCATATTTTGAAAATTTCTCGATTATTATCATTTATCGATGAAAATCGATTAAAATTTTTAGGGAAGAGTAGTATAAAAAAATTTTTTAAATAAGAAAAATGATGATCAATTTGATCAAAGCAAAAAAAAAACAAGAGAACTAAAAGCCATCCGTTTTTTGGTTCCGTTGTTTGTTTGATCTACGGAACAAAGAAAGATTATATCCATTATAATCCTGGGTGAATCATTATGATCATGTCATCATTGAAGAACTCTTTTTTTTCTTCTTATTCCATCTTCTTCTTCTTCTCCCAGAAGATTAATTCTTTTTGATTTTAAACAAAAAAAAGAAGACAAACTTCATTATTAACTTATTATCATTATTAGCAGCATCATTATTATTATCATTACTATCATCATCGTATAATGATAATCAGTTAATCTTGTTAATAATGATGTTAATTAACTTGATTAATTTTATTTTATTTTCATCTTCTTGCTTGAATTGAGAAGAATTCTTCGTTATTCTCCACGTCACTATCACACTTATGTTCACTATGATATGTTCATTGATACAGCATTGATCTTTTGATCAACAACAAAACGAAGAATTTTTTTTTTATAGAAAAATACATAGCCTCTTCTTCTTTTTTTTCTCAATTAGTAAAACTTGACGACAATCAATTAATATTAAAACTGAGAAAGAGTTTTTTTTTCTCTGTGAAACGATAATGTCGTGTACCAGTCGGTATACAACTAAACTTTACTCATTTATTAATTCATTCTAATAATAAATGGAAAAAAAAATTAACTTTTCTATTATTCGAATAGATATCAAGTCCCGACAGTGTTTGGGTAATGTTTGTTCTCAGGTGAACTCACCTGCCACCATAATAAACCTGGAGATTATTATGAATTTTTATGATAAGACAAAAACAAACTAGTCAAAAGTATAACGTTGCTTTATTCTTCATTTGGGGAAAAAAACAACTGCCTCAACACGGAAAAACTATCATCTTGGAAAAATATTTCCCAATTCATGAAAGTTTTTTGATTATTTCAAATAAATTGAATTCAGTAAGTTTGATAGAAGAAAAAAATTTAAATTTAAATTTAACTTTGAAGATGATAATAAATTATAAAAATTCTTGTGTGTGACGCAGAAAAACACGCGTACGAATAAAGGAAAAATCGATTCGATCTGAGCCCCAGGTTAACAAAGAAGATGGTTGATTTATTCTCAATGTTTTATGATTATTCTTTGTGGAAAACAAAAAACTATTGAACGGTCAATGTTTTTTGAATAATATGAAGCGTTCTTTCAGTTGCCCATTTCGACAACTGAAAAACAATGATACCCGTTTCAAGTTTTTCCTTCCATTGAATTTGTATTTGTTTTCTCAGTTTGAACCGTTTGGTGATTGAAAACATTGAATTCCATTTTTCCGATTGCTTACAATGATGATATTCTAATAGAAATCCTTTTCGTGTGTGTGTGTGTGTGTGTGTTTAAACCAGTGTTACGCTTGTTGTAAATCGATTTGACAAAACAAAATTTTTAAAACAATGATTTCTTTATGAACATGAAACCTATCCATTTTTCTATTCATTCTCCATTCATTCATTTTTCTCCCATTATCGATGGTTTTTTAACCCTCAATACATTCTGAAAAAAAAATATTTTTTGTCCATCATTATTACCGCTCGACCATAATTATCATTCATTGTCTTTATCGTTGGAAAAAATTTCTAGTTTTATTTTGTCTTCACGAAACTTGAAATTAATTTCAAGTTTAAATTGAAATAATATTCTATTAATTTTTGTTTGTTTGTTTTTGTTAGTTTCATTTGTTCGTTCGTTAGTTTCATTATGATGATAATTTTATTGAGAAAAAAAACTTCAATAATCGAGAACAAAAAAAGCTAGAAAAAACAAATTCAAGCTCCAGGCAAAATGCGTGTGTGTGTGTGTGTGTGTGCCACGTGTTTTTATTTCAAGAACATTTTTTTTTTTTTTAAAGTTCTATTTATAAAGTTTGTTTTTAAGGAAAAAAAACTTCTCTGGTTGAATCTTTCGCTTGATGCAGCAACAAACTAGAAGAAATTTTTTCGCTGCCTTCGTTGTTTGTTGTTCTGCCAGCGAGAAATTAAGCGAGAAGCTAGAGAAGCTGATGATCATGGAAACGATGAGAAGATGATGACGACGATCATGAAAATTTTGATAAGAGATCAGTGAACAACGAACACAAAAAACACAACGAACACAACAACCATTGGCGTAGAAGAAATATTTTATTTTTATTTGATAATATTCTGATTGAAATTATTTTATTGTTTTTTTTTTTTTTTTTGGTGTTATTATATTTTGATTGATTGGCACAGCACCATTGGTTTCCTATCCATAGAACTGTGTTTGGTGAAAAAAAAATTTTAAATCATAAGTGCTTTTCTCTCTCAAAACCAAAGCTAATCAAACAAGAATCAAGATTTCAGAATCAAGATTCACATTGAGACTTCAATGATGATTTGAATTTAGAAAAACTTTTTTTTTTTTAATAAAAAAAGTTCATTGACTGAAGTTTTTTTGTTGCCATGAATATTGTTGATTTTGTGCATAGTTTTTTTTTTCTCTGATGAGATAATCACACTCATCATTTAAATTAATGTAAAAATCAACCAGAGCTATTGAAAGAAAAGAAGAAAAATTGCTTGAAGAATAGAATTGAAAATTTTCTGCCAATCTTTTGACCGAATTCTACCAAGATCAATGAGGAAAACACTTTGAAAATTCTCAGAATTTCTTTGGGTGATGATCGAATTTTTGTCTTTTGCAAACAAGCAAACAGCTTTATTTTAATTCTTAATGATGATGATGACTTGTTGTGTGTGTGCTTCGAGGGTTTATTTTCGTTAATCTTTCTAAACAAATCAATTTGTTTCTTTCAAAAAAAGTATTTAACTCTTTTCCGAGTTTGTTTGTTTTGAGCTTAAAAATTGAACAATTATTAGAAAAAACAGCAACAATCATCGTTTGATATAATCCTATCGAATTATTGAAAACTTGACAAACGCTCTTCAAGTACGTTTACAGTTTTGGTTGTTTTCCTAAAAAAAACAACAACAATAACAGGAAAAAACAATTAATAGCAAAAATAATAACAAACACAAACAAAAATTGACAGAAATAATAATCGAACAACAGCCATAATAGTAATAATAATGAAATGGAAAAGGATTCGACCCTTTCGTAAATATTTTTGCTGTGGCATCAAGCTAACGTTGAAACGCTTAAGCCAAATGAAACAACAACAAAAACAATGATAAAAATAATAACAATGATTGGTTTTCAATAAAATTGTTATTATTTTTTTTTTTTTGAAGATTATTTTTATTTTATTTTTTTGCTTCTGAGATTATTGAAAATTTATTGTTGAAAAAAACCTACACAACGTTCACATTATATAGTTCCATTCCAAAAAAAAAAATCTAATCAATAAAGCAAATCGAAAGCAAGGAAATATTGAGGAAAACAACAATCAACAACAACAAGAATCCTTCGTAAACGAGAGCCAAGCCATTAATATTATTTGTTAATTTTCTATATTTAATTAGTATTTTAATTATTATAACGGTTGATAAAAGCTTTGTTTTTCTTGACCGTGAAACTTGTTTCTAGAGGAAAAAAAAATGTTTAACAAAACTTGTTTAGCAAAATTTAGTGTTGGACAAATATAAAAAAAAACAATGAGTTTCTTCAAACAAATCAATCAATCAATCAATCGACTGATCGATTGAAAATCGGATTCGATTTGTTACTAAATGTTTACATTTTTTTAAGATTTTCAAGATTTTTTTTTAAGCTTTAGAAGTATCGCTTCAAGTTGTTGTATAGCTCAATTTTATGGAATTAGTCAAGTTTAGTTTGATAGTTATCATGGGGAAACAACATTGACATCAAAGAATAGATATTCAAAAAAAAAATTCGATAAAAAAACAGGATAACAATGAGAAAAAATATCCAATCACCATATAATAAGTTTTTATTAAAGTTGTAATAAATTATTATAATGAAGAACTATGCTATAAAAAAAAAATTTATAATGAAACTTTTGGAAATAAATAATCTTGGCTGAATGGTAAACTCTATGATTTCATTATTTTCATTTTTTTTTCTACAATTTTATTATCTTTTTAAAACAGTTAGGAAAAATAAATAAATAAGTAAATAAACGTTATCCGGTTATCAACCACCAAGAACACAACCACACGAAAAAAAAAAAAATCTTATTACACCAATTAGATTGTGGAAAGTTGGAGAGAAAAAAATTAGTTGAACACACTTCTTCTCTTCACAGCGAGAAGGATAACGATCGATGGTCAACCACAATGTTGTCGACGATGTCAACAACGTCATTGTTAACGTTGTCAATTAGTTTAGCTTAAACACACAGCTTTAGCACACAGGGTTATTTTCCACTGACAGAAGAAGAAACGAAAGCTAAACTAAACTAAACAAACAACAAACTTTTATGTGTGCTGTTTCAATCTATTTTGGGATACTTTTTCTTTCTCCCAAACGTTTTCAGTATACTTTTTTTATAAAACTTGTCTATTATTCGTGTCACACATTAGTGATTCAACTCGTAACCATACTGTCTGTGTGTGCGTTTTTGAAATGATAATGAAAAAAAAAGACGATTGGAACACTAGTGACACGAGAGAAGAAAAAAAAAATTCTCTTAAACAATCGTTTCACAAACAACAAACCTTAGACAATGAAACTCTTGAACAACAAAACGAAAGCAAACTATTGAAGAAAAAAAAAACTTGAAAACGGTATTTTTAAGCGATCAATACCGAATCGATCAATCAATCAATGTTTGAGAGATAGAGAGAAGAAGAAGAAAACATTTTTTCATCAATCGATATCAAACAAACAAAACTTATTTTAGAAAAAGATTTTTTTTTTTGTTTTCTCTCTAGGTCTCAGGATTTTTTTTTCATCTTGTTCATAGAAAACAACCAGATAGACAAAAAAAATCCTAAAGAATCCTTGAATAAGGCCAATCATCTTCTTTATGGAAAAAAAAACAAGCCAAGTATTTATTTTTAGAGAGAAAATGATGGTCAAAAACTTTTGAAATACAACAAACATAAATTCTGAACATCGAGCAAGCAAAAAAAAAAAATTTTAAAAAATTTTTTCTTATCGAATAGAAAACTTCACTCCTCAGGCCATCATTTTGTCTTGGTTAGTTGTTGTGGCTGAGATATATCAGGTCACAAAAAATAAAGTGAAAAGATTGATGAAAACAGTGTGTGCGTGCATAAACACGGTGAGACTTTTATAAATTATTCTTGATTTATTTTATTTTTTCTTTCTTCATATATTTGAATGTGATCGCTCTGTGTGTTTGTGTGTGTGTGGAATGAATTTAAAATTCTCGAAAGAAAGAAAAAACAAGAAAAAAGAAAAGATAATCGAAATGATATTTTCCATCTATGAAAGAAGAAGAAAAAGTTCAAAAAACTTATGAAGTAGTCTTTTAGTCTTTTTTTTCTTCAAACCTTTCATACAGAAAATACTTAACAAGATCAATGAAGAATCAACAAGTGAATGTAGTGATATGTTTTCCTAACATAATTCCATAATATCTTTTACTTTGAATTTATAGGAATTGGTTTTTCCCAAAAATAAAAAATAGCTTAAACCGGTGGGTAAACAAGAGAAAATTTATTTTTAAAATTTCTATGAAAATCTTAAAATTATTATTATTAGTTTTCATTATTTTTAATTGATTTTGGTTTAAATTTAGCTGAAAAAAAAAACAAATTCTTTTACCTGTTAAAATATTTTTGATTTAATTTTTTTTTGAAAACAAAAATAGATTGTATCAGATTACTCTTTTTTTGGGTTCTATCAAAATTGGCTCTCAAAAGCTTTCATTATCTTTTGCTTTTTGATTAGGCATGGTGAACGAGAAAAGTGTCATTTTCATTTTTTTTGTTTCATCTATCATCTTTTTCTTCTCAATATCAATATAAAAAGAGATAAGGTTGGAAGATTACAAAGAAAGTGTGTTTTAAACTAGAAAAAAAAATTTTAAAACTAAAACAAATTTAAAAAAAAAAATTTTGAAGTTTCTAAGCACTGGCACAAGATTTTTGTAGAATTTTTCTTTTAAAGTCTTTAAAACAAGATATTCTAGACGACAAGAGTTCTAGTTCTAGAGGAAAATTTGTTTTGATGCTTCGAGGCGGTTGCCTTCTTCTCTACGTTAAGTGTCCAGTAAAAGCCTGAAAAAATTTTTTTTGTTTTTTGTTTATTTGCTTTGCAACAGACAATATATCATCACATCATCTTTGATACCAAAAAGTCAGAACAAGAAGAAGAAGAAAAAAAAATAAATGATGCTCTAATGCTTTCCCCAAGTGATCAAATTTTTTTCTAAAGAAAATAGAAAGTGAGAAGTAGAATAAATGAAGTTTTGAAAGATAATTTACGACATTCAAAAACCAAACAACACAGGATGAGTGCCCGAACAGAGGTGATGTTTTGTAATTCAAAATGATTACTTAAATTTGTTCGAGCATTCCCATCACAGAAGAGAGAATAAAATAAAATTCCTTGTAACAAAAAAATTCATCATTGTGTTGGTGCGTGTTTGGGTTGCTTAAATCAACAAAAAAAAACCAAGTGAATTGATGATGTTCTAATCAACACATTAAAACACCATAAAACACACACACACACATAGAAAGAAATTTCATTTAAAAATACCTCTTCATGTACATAATGAAGAATTTTTCAGTACAATCAGGAAATCAAACTACAATTGGAAAAAACCTAAAGATAAGAAAACTTGAAAGCAAAAAATTAAACATTAAAAGATAAAATTTATTTTTTTTCTTTCATTGAATTTTTTGTTGAAAATATTTTTCCATTTCAACCATTTTATTGTTTAAATTAATTTATTTTATTGAATTTTATCGCTTTTTTTTAGAAACGATAAAAAACTACAATGTTATGGCAATATTATTGTTTGTATATTGATAGGATTGTAAGGAAAAAAATGAACAAGTTATTTATGAAACAATCCTACGATTATAATATAATTTTACATTAAAATTATGAATTATAATTTTCTGTTTATTTCACGTTTAATATACTGATGTTCAAATTATTGAATGATGTATTTCAAAAATTCAAACAATAATAATAATGATGATGATGAAAACCACCAACGATTACACACTTTTTTTTACACAATTGAATCGAATCATTATTAATTTTTTTTGTTGATAAATCGTTTTTTCTTTGTTTTCTTTATGGAGAGGGTAGACAAGAAAAACCAAGAACAAAAACATTTGATAATATTTTACGAATAGCGAAAAAATATTTACATCAAGATCTTACATGATGATAAAACGTTTTATTTGTTAGTTGCAAAGCACTATTCATCATATCCTATCATTCATCATTGGCGTGTATGTGTTGGTTTAGGCTTTTTTTGTTTCATATTTCTTTCATTCAAATTGATTTGTAAGTTTTTTGTTCCATCTTTATTATTATTGTTTTTTGAATTCACGTTTCTCTGTTAAACGACATATACACAGATACGCACGCACATCAATACGAGATGTTTATCACCGTGTCGTGTTTGTCAATTTTATTTATGATTTTTTTCGGTTTTTTTTCACCTCTTCTTTAAATATTTATTTATTGCCAAAAACAAATTTGAAGCCCTATCTCTCTATTGATGAAAAAATGAAAATAGAAAATGATACATCCGAGAATGATTTATTCGAGGAAATTCAATCAGAAAATTGTAAGACAAAAATATCGTTCAATATACATTATCATTATCATCTTGATATGATCTTCTTGGTGAAAAAAAACCAATCAAAAACCCTAGACAAATCTATCATAATCTTTTAACAGTTTTAGTAGGTCTTTATTTTCACATCAACACTTAAGGTAGAGTGATAAAACAACTTATTCAAGCAGAGTTTTTTTTAAAAAACAAAAAAATTCAAAATTCAACAAGTGTTGGGCAACCGACAGGTGTGTTGCCGAAAAAAATGATAATTTTTTCACAACTTGTGGGTAGAATAATGAATAGTAAACTCTTTTTTTCGCCCATTTATCTTTTTCTCTTGAAATTCTTGATTTCAGAAAAATCTTCGGGTTCTTCGGTTTGTTTGTTTTTTAAAGGGAGTTTTTTTTGAATAGGAAAACCTGTTCATTAATATGTATTAATCTCGAAAGATTAAAATATCAGAGCTTCAATAATAATAAAAAAAAATTTTCAACAAACTAGCTCAACAAAAAAAACACAGGTTGTTGTTAGTTAAGCCATTTTTTTCCTTTTCCTGTAATTAAAAATTCTTTGCAAATACTGTATAAAAGAGATTAAACCAATTTGCTTTTTCATAATTTTTTTTTTTGCTTTCTCTTTATATGGGAAGAGTTTCACTGAAATGAAACTTCAAGAAAATTCACTGCAAAGCATGCAACGCTCATATCATCTCATCAATGATGGATAGTAATTTTTAATAAAACTGTCAGTTATTTTGTTTGTTTGTTTTGTTTTGTGCTTTTTATATTGTTTGTTTTTCAGCAGAAAGAAAGCATAGGAAATTACGTGGATCACACCTTGACAGCCTTGAACTTCGATTAATTAGATTTTAAAACTTTGAATGACTTGAATAAATTTTCAATTATAAAATTAAATTTTTTAAAAAAATATTATTGCGTTTTTTGGAAGTTATCTCATTGTTCGATTTTATTATTTTTTGATTTATCATCTTTTGATTTATTATATTTTGATTTATTTTATATTATCGTCTAATTGATATAATATTCAACATGAAATAATGCTTCGATAATTCGAATGTCAATGGAAAAAGTTTTTCTAAAAATAGTTGAGCAGAGAAGAAGCTTTTTCTTTGTACTTTAAAGTGACCGAGTATTTGATCGTCAAATCAATAATTCAAAGTCTTCAATCAATTTCCTTAAACTTAAAAAAGTTTCGATTGATTTTGATTTGAATTCAAATTTTAAAATTTTTTTTTTAAAGCTCGATTTTCTAACTTAAACGTTTTATTTGTATAATTCGAATGTTCTGAGATGTTCAATTATGTTGTACCTGGTTTAATAGATTATCCATTCAGTTCTCTGCTTGGATTTGTACGATCAAGATTTATAAAAAAAAATTTCTTTAAAAGAAATACCTTGATTTATTTGGTTCGTTAACACCTTTGAGAAAAATCGATAACTTTGCTGATGTGGATGAGAAAAGAACACAATGCCAACAAACTTGCTGAATGTCACTAAAAACCATCATTCAAAACAGAATAATAAATGTTTTTTTTTTTTTTTTTTTTACTTCCAATAAATGGGAAAAACAATAATAAAATTGATAAATAATAAAAAAAATAAACAAAATTTTAATCCGTTGTCACACACTGTGTCACACGCTGTGTGACATTGCAACTATTTAGAGATTATTTCAACAAACAGAAAAAAAAACAGAAAACAACCTTTTGAAAAATAACACAAAAGTTACGTGCTGCTGAGCCTTCGAATAGCCTCATCACAACATTTTAAAAATTTTTTTATTTTTTCTTTAACAAATTTAACAATTCCTGAGCACAAGGTGTTTGTTTTTTGAAGTCAAAACTCTGCTGAAATCTCTGATGAGTTTTATTCTGGCTAAGAAGACACTCAAATGGTGTCTATTTACACATCCTACAAGGTGTTTGTTAGAAATTTGATTACTTTTAGTGTAAAACATTGTGTGACACATCCCGGAAAAATTTTTATTCAGATCTATTTCAAGAAACAAGATCTAGATGCATCGAGATAATGATGGAGAGAGCTCTTCTCTCTAATTTCGAACTACTATTCCGAAAATGAAGAAACGGATAATTTTGTTTAGAAAATCAATTATCAAAATCATGTTAATCGATTTCTTTTAAGAACAACCTCTCTAAAAAATTTCAACATTTGAAATCATCTGAAATAACTTGTTGCTTAGTAGCAAATCCAAGTTGTATATCTTAAAAATCTTTTAAATCATAAAAAAAACAAAATAATACAATGTTTCAATATATTGGAAAAGAATTCAGATGCTAGTTCCATTACTGCTTGTATTGGACTTTTGTAGCTTGACAAGAAAACATTGTATTGAGAAATTTGGCTGAATTGACACTATCCAATGGATTATTTTTTGCACAACGATGAAATCGAAACAGGATCTTACTAATGACCACCATTACCAATTTCGAGCACACTTGTTGCAAATTATTATCGAAAAAAAAGCCTTCGTTTCCTTCCATTGCATGGATTTTTTTTTTCAATTTAAAAGTCTTTTTTTATCAAATACACATTATAAATATTGATGATGATCAGAAAGAAGAAGATAAAATCGCCTAGAACAGAAATTTCTTAGTTTTTATTTTTATTTGAAAATTATAAATTAATAGAAATGAACGAAAGTTTGAAGCTTGTGATGATGACTATTTGTGATCAAAGAAGAAAAAAAACAACAACCCTTGATGGTCATCCATTTGAAAGTCAATAATCATTTGACAAAACATTAGTAATATTTTTCTGTGTGTGTCCAGTGGTAAGATTAAAATTCCAATGAAACAAAAAAAAACCAAAGCTCTCAGCTAATTCGATGGTTTCAAATCGATGTGATTTTGATAATGATACTAATCAACAACCCTCAAACACACACAGAAACACCCATTAAACTATTAAACCTTGAATTATTTTTCACCGCCTTCAAACTATTGGTACACCTTTATTTAGATAAGTCAATCAAAAAAAAAAAAAAAAAAAATTCTATTTGACAAAACTACTGAATCAGAAGAAATTTTGAAAAAAATTCCAAAAAAAAAATAATTAAATTTTTTAGAATTATAACTAAGAAGCTAGGTTTCATCGAGCTCACTTGTATAATATGGCAAGAAGAAGAAGAAAAATCGATTTATTATCAAAGTTAATTTATACCTAACACCTTTCTCAATTTTTTTTTACAAAATTTATTCGAATAGCTGTTTCAAATATTTTTTGTTTATTCACTTAAAACATTCGAATTTTAATCAAAAATGATGATCATTAATACAATTTCTTAATTTTATGCCATTTTATTCATTTTTGTGGAGACAATTCCGAAGAGAAAAGAAAGCAGAACAACTTTTAGAAAATTTCTTTTTTCTTAAAATTCTCATTTTGGAACGCCTTGTTAAATTTGAAACAAAAATTAAAAGATTGCGCATTAATAAGTTTATGATTCAACATGAAATTATGAGGAAGAAACAGAAATAAAAATATAAAATTCTTAATTATAAATTTAAATTAGATAGGAAAAAAAAGAAATTGAAATCATTACGAATCAAAAAAATTACATTAAAACTATTAATGCAAAAAGCAGTTAAAACATTAAAATATTATTAAATTTTGTCAGTGATGATATTTTTGCAATAACATTGAATACCTGTAGAATTAATAAACAGCATAATAGATGACGAATTTTTTTCAATTAAATTCTTTCACTTTTTAATTTTCAATTTTAGAGTTTAATTTAAAAATTATACAAAAAAAAAACTCAAGTGACCAATTCAAATTGATTGATGATTGTCACTTGGAATTATTGATTTTAAGAATTTAATTTTGTAATTTTTTTTTAAAGAAAATAAATGGCACGCTTACCATGCTGATTGATCAAAATCAAGATTATCTTAAATAAATTTTGAAGAAAAAACAACTTTTCAAAATTCAAAAAAAAAATTTGTCAAGCTTAAATGAATCTTGAATTTTTTGATTAAAATTTTTTTACACTAAAATTATATACTAATTTTTGATTAAAACCCAAATTATTCTATTTCAGAAAAAAAATTTTGACATTTTCTTATCAATTTGATGAGGAAAAATTTGTCATTTGATAAGTTGATGGCAGAAAACAAACAAACAAAAAAAAAGTTTTGATAAAATTAGCAAAAAAAAGCTATTATTAAACTCTTTTTTTTTGACAAATTGAAGAAAAAAATTATAAGCAAAGCATAAAAATTTTTTTCTTTTTATTTTCAAAAACAAACACTAAGTCAATTTTGGTATAATTTATTCATTCTTCTAGTTTTAATTAATCAAATTACAAACTTAATTTGTGTTTTTCTAAAATCATAGAATATCAAAATTTATTAATGATTTTTGTTTTGATTTTTCTCTCAACACCAACAAAAATCAAAATTAACTAAATGAAAAATTATTCTGAAAAAAATATTGTTGAGGAGCAACAACAGGAAAATCAAAAATCAAATTATTTTGCTGTAATTTTTTTTTCTTAAAATGGGAACCTTGATAATGACAATTGGGAACAACACAATTTTGCAAACACCCGCAAGCTTTGGCAAACGTCGTTTTTTTTCTCTTTTTCTTTCTCTGATTCCCTGAAATCTGATCCAATTTTAATTGTAAGAAGTGCTTGAAAGTACTCAATTTTTCTCTGCTTCTCTTCCTTGAATTTTTTTGAATTTCATGAATAATAAAACACACACACACAAAAAGCCCACCAAAACACTGTCGACACAAGACAATTTTAATGATGCTCCAGGTGATTCGTCAACAACACTAACAGCAAGCATTTCAATCAATTTTTAGATCTAAAAATAAGTTTATTTGTATTATAATGAAATTTGAAAAAAAAATAATATCTCTGTTCATTGCAATAATATCTAGTGCTAATTTAGCACTGCTAAATAATGTTTAATACTGTTTAATGATAAATAAATGGAAATTTTACAAGAAAAATTTAATTTTTTTATAAAATTAATTTTTTTTTTTAAATGTAAAATCTACATTGTAGATGAATGATTCACGAGTCATTGAAAATTGATCTTCTAATTTCAATCAGTCAATGATTCTGTTTACCAAGATTATTATGATTTCGATTAATACAATTTATTGCATTCCATTAAGAAAAAAAAATTAAATTATTTATTTGTTTGTTTGAATTGCCAATAATGACAATAACAACAACCCACTATACCAATCAATCTTCATCATGAATATTAAATTTGATAATAATTTTTTTTTTATGATTGAAAAAACTTTAATAAAATTGAATTATTCTAGAACTTTTCGACCATTTCAAATTGAACCATTAGTTTGGGTGAAAATTTGGAAAGCCAATAAACTTTTCAAATTTATATGGTAGAAGAGGCCATTTTTTTCACTCTCGTAATAAGTGAATATTCAATTAAGTCAAATTTCAAGTTCAAACAAGCTGGTTACAACGAATGGTAATCAATCGTGTTACCAAAGTGTTTTTTTTAATGGCACCAGGCAATCATCCTAACAACTCTTTGATTTGAAAATAGAGATCGATATCTGATGGAAATAATCTGTCTATCTATCAATCAATATAAAACTGAGAAAGAGAGATAGAGGGAAAGATCTTTGAACGAATCAATTTGTTTTTGCTTATCATCATCATTGAATCGAAAACTGATCGAGTTCAAGAAGAACAAAGCAACGAAACTCTTCATTGCTTGAATTAGTTTTGATCGAGTTGATTCATTTTAATATTTATTGCCGGCTCACTCTGACACCAACCAAAAAAAAAAAAAATGATTCATTCAAGAGATTCTATTCTCAAAAGTTCGATCAAGAAAAAAAAACCTGACATTCAAATTTCATCCTAACAAGAAAAAATGTTAGTGACTTTTTATTGTAGAGTTGTTTGATCATTATCAACCTGAAGCACCTATTAATCAATCTGAATGTTTCGGAACCTGTTAAAATTGATCTCTCTGCTTAAAGTTTGAATAGTTTTCCGTTGATTCATCATTCATTCATGCATTCATCATGATGAATCGAAACTTTCAAAAGATCGATTACGAATTTGGTTGATTAACAAATTTCTTGTTCATTTGATAGCGAAAAATTATTCACATCTTTTTCTGAGAACACAAAGGCTGTAATTTTGGTGCTGTTCTTCGATTGTTCAATGTTTTGTGAATTTGTGATAAATTCAATTATTTATTGAAGAAATTTGAGTTGGCCGTGTTGACCGACCCAACTGTTCTGATTTTCCCCAAACTTGCAATAAAAATTTTCATTCAACTACAGACTGATTACAACCGTAGCGGTGCAAGCTCGGACTTTTTTCACTGAGCATCGTCCACTGAAGCGTCCAAAGCGCTTAAACTTTTCTGTTGTCTTTCACATCCACAGTGAACGTTTAACCTCTGGGTTTTTTTCTCTTTTCTTATGAATTTAATCCTCTGCTGTTTTTTTTGTAAAAAACTTTGTTTTTTGATGCGTGAATGGGCCTCGTGAGTTGTGAGGATTGTGTTGAGGGTATATCCAACTTTTAAAGCAACGCCATCATTAAATTAATTTTTATTTTGAATAAAACTACCGGGAATTCCAAGTAAAAACAAACAAACAACCACACACACACAAACACTGGTGTCAATTAAAATGCCATCATTATCTTGATTCTCAAACATTTTAATTTATAATTTTTCTATTCTCACTACTTGATCACAACATTGAAGCATACAGGCTATTATCATTGTCGCTTGATGATGATATTTATTATTTGATTAAATTATTATTTCAGAATTCGATTTATTTATTTATTTTTTTTTTTTCAACAATTTATTTGATCATCTTTGCGTTGATTTTTGTCGTTTTTATATTTTTTAAAAGAGAAAGTTGTTATCTATCATTTAAATTTTTTGATTGATTTAATAAGTTTGATCAGTTTGACAGATTTTTTGATTGGAAATTGTCATCATTCGCGTGTCATAATCATCATTTTGTAATAAAATTAACACAGACAAAAAAACCGATTGTTAATCATCGAAGAGATGTCTTTAGTTTTTTTAAATAAAAAAAATGATGCAATCATTACAAATCATTATATAGAAAAAAAACTCAAACTTTTTAAATAATTATTTGTCTTATTAGAAACATCAGAAAAAAACCCCGAAGCTTATTCCGTCGGAATTGAACAAAAATTCCATAAAACATTGAAAGGGTTTCTTTTTATTTACTTAAGTTTTTTTTTTTTTGCTCAAAGAAAACATCATTAAACCCTTTTAATTATATAATTACATATCCGATTCTTTTAAATGAAATGTTATTGACACATTTTTTCTAGCGATTTCTATCCAGAAAAGAAAAACTAACGATTCAACTGCTTGAGTTGTAAAAATCCACAACAAACTGAAACTTATTTTTAATGACTTGTCAATGCAAGATTTTTGATTGGGTTCATGTTCTATTCGTTGATTCATTGCGGTAAGTATGAGAAAAAAAACCCAATCAATTTGATTGATAAAGAGGACAGGAGAAAAAAAGAGAAGGAGTTATTATGCAAATATTGCATCAATATTGTAATCAGTTGTCAATTTTTTAAAATTATTAATTGAAAAACATTCAAAGTCTGATCACAATGATGATGATGACTTGGCAGCCAAAAAGGCTTGGTGAAAATGACAACACATGTGACACATAGTGTCATATTGAAACTGACAACGAGAAGTATAAAAAAAAAAATCTTACAAAATCTATCATCAATATTATGGTGTCATTCATTATCACTTTTTTTATGTCATTATAAGTCTACTACCAAAATTTTATGAATTATCAATCAGGAAAAAAAACCTTCCTTCAAATCTTTTGATTATTACAACACCAATTTTTGTTAGCTAAACAAATAATAATAGATGATACCTGACAATAACTCAATACAAAATATCCATCTTCAACTTTAAAATGACAGAATAGAAGACAGAAATGCCGAAAAAAGATCGGAATGAATAAAAAAATAACGAGACGAAAAAAACCACTTCTTGGTTTTTTACAAAAAAAACACTTCAAAGCTTTAAACATTTAAAACGTTTTAGTTTTAAAATAAAAAATCAAAAAGAAATCTCATTAAAATTGATAAAAATCTCAAGAATAATAAGACAGTGAAAACGAAGATCTGGGAGAAGAAAAAGTTTTGTTCTCTTGTTTTTTTTTTTTGTTCACCTATGATAACAAGAACACAGGCAACATTGAAAAACAACGACTCAGCAGACAGAGTCTCATCTCTCGTCAGACTATCAAGGTGTTTTTGTTTGATTACCACCAATTCAATCTAGATATCTAGATGAAATTAACCCATTTCGTATCACGTTCGAATCATCATCATCATCACCTCCTTCTATTCTATGTTATGTAAAACATTGCGGAACAAACGAAATAAAACTTTAAACATTACATGAAACATCAAAAGTCGAGAATGTGTTAAGAATGGCAACACAGCAACAAGAAATAAAAAAACTTGACTTCTCAAAACAAGAAATTCTTGGCTATTTAAAAAACCATCCGCATTTAATGTGTCATAATAAAAAAACAAACAAACAAACAAACAAGAAAACAATTTATTTAAAAAATTTGTGTCAATGACATTGAATTTGTTTCTATTTCGCTAAAAGATAAAACCTTTTCTGTTCCACGAAATATAAACCGAGTTATTTTATAAATAGAAAATTTTTTTCCTCATTTTCATTTTCGACATTTTTACAAAACTTTCTGTCAAATTTCAAATCATTGAAAAACAAACAATGTTTTGATTTGAAACGATTTGCATTGATGCATTCCAAAAACGGTAGCAACATGAAACATGCACGACCATGCTGTGTTTCTTGGATGATTATTGGTGGTGTTATGCTATTGATACGATGCGTTGAAATTTATAATTTGTTCTTTTTTTTAAAAATATTTCCCATATTTTGGTTGTGTGTCAATGTGTGATGGCGTGTGTGTGTGTGTGTTGGCATTTGTTTCAAACAGCAACAGACCACAGCTTGAACATCAATGAAGAACTCACTGTTTCAGCTTCATTCAAGGTGTTTGTTCATTTTCTTCTTCTTCTTCTATTTTCCTTGACAATCCTTCCTGATGTGATTGAAAAAGAAGAGAAATTTGAAGCAATAGAAGAATTTTTTGCTTCTGATTCACTTCTGATGCACTGTGGCACTTGTTTCTTTCCACAAAAAAAAAACAACCACTTTTGCGGGGAAACAAATAATTCTCTTCTCTCGATATTTTCTCCAAATAGCCTGAAGGGTTTTTTACTATTCGAGTGTTAAATTTTTGTAGAAAGTTTCATCAAATTTTAAACCAAAAGACTTGTTTTTTTTCCAATTGGGCTTGATCGTTTTGTCGACTATTATCATTGATTTCCTCCTCAGTGCTGCTTTATCGTGCTGGTCGATTGTTTTCTTCTCTCTCTCTCTCTCTCTCTCTCTCTTCTCATCATTCTTGATTACTTGATTATAAGATAATCTACGAGAAATTTTTTATTTGAAACAATTTTTCATTAAATTAATAAATGAATTTTTTTTTTCTTGCATTCATTTTCAACAGACAATCTCATAATGGTGAAATTCTCGTAAGAATTAAAACGAAAGTTGTGCCATTGTCAATATAAAATAAACAAATAGTAATGAAATGATGACTTAAAATTTGATCACTCCAAGCAGATAAAAATATTAAAAAAAAAATCCTCGTAATTCATTGTTAGCACAAACACTCTGGTAGAACAACAACAACAACTGCAAAAAAAACAAGAGAAGCTATTTTTCTTTAAGAAATTTCAATATTTATATATAATAAATAAAAAAAATGAATAATAATATTATAAAACAAAAACCTGACTAGCTTTAATTACTATGATGCATTCTATCATTCGTTTAATAGCTAAAATACTATTATAACACAACGCAAACATTTGAAACATTGCCTTCATAACAAAATAAAATAAAATAAAATAAAGAATCGAGTATCCTTTTCATGAGGGGAGAAAAATTAAAAAGAATAATTATAAAAATCTATTGGTATAATGGTTCAGTTAGTTAATTGCCACCTGAAAAAATTTTAATCTTGTGTGTGTGTGCACAAATTTATTTCTTGTAATGGTTTCTATGACCAAAAAAAAAAAAAATTTGCTAATAATTTATTCTCATCCACCAGAGTAGAAAAATTTTTTTTTTTTTTTTTGGTCAAAGCAAAGGAAAATTTTCGATTTATATAAGATGCTCAAAGGTTTATTTATTTATTTATTTTTCCGATAACGAAATATCGAATAGAATTGGTAGTAAATCAAAGAAAGAGGCCAATACACACACACACACAGGCTTACCTGTTATAACAACAAAAAAAAGTTATAAACTTTTTGTACTTTTTTCACTTGTTTCGCTTGATTTCAATGTCAGGTGAGAAAAAAACAAACACTGCTTTCTTGCTTGATGTTGAGTGGAGAAAAATTTTTTCAAAATATTATCTATCTGTCTATATGTGAATTGATTTGTTTGTTTGTTTGTTTGTTTTTTTTGTTGATGATTCAGTCCAGTATGATTTTGAGACATGACGTATGGCATTCGATTATTCATAATTCAATCATAGCTTACCATACAGTTTCGATTATTCTATTTGTTCTATTCACTGATTAAAGATGTTGACCTTTTTTTAAGACATTTTTTCATTTCGACTGAAAACTTTCAATCTTGATTTTCTTGTGGCAAACTCTTTCTTGAAGTCTAAATTTAATTTAAATTCTAATTAAATGAAAGTATAATTTTTTTCTTGTTGTTCCATTGACAAACACTGACATTGACGGTATGGAAGATTATTTTTTTTAAATAAAATTCATTGAACATTTAGCAAATTGATTCAATTTTGAATCCATAATGAATATGAAGGCTGTTGTTGTTCACGAATATACTATTCATCTAATAAGAAACAAAAAACATGATGATACAAATCTAGGCTCATATTTATTAAATTTTTTCGAAAAAATTACAAATCTTTGGTAGACGTCAATCGTATTGATTCAAATTATTCCTCTATGAAAGCTTTATTGTATCAATGAATTTTTTCAGTGTTTGTCGACAGTCTAATGTCAATGCCAATTACGATGATGATACTGGCGGGATACTGTTTGGTTGACCATTACATGAATTTGATTTCTTCTGTTTCTTTTTGTCTTGGAATCTTTGAATCGCTTTGATCGTTAAAAGTGATGATGAAATTTGCATATTTGAATTGTGTCTATCGGTGTGTGTGTGTCTATGTTTTAGTGGGTTCGGTATTTATAAAATGAAAACGAGCAATAATATATCAAACAACAGCCATCAATAAATGTTTGTGTGATAAATCTTCATATATTTAGACGTTTTTTTTTCTCTATCAAATGTGTACACTGCTTTTTTTTCTCAAATAAATATTATTAATAATATTATGGCGTAAATAAATTATAATTATATTGACGAAATCGACTTTGAAGAAAAGATACACACACACACACACACTGGATGATGAAGAATGATTTTTGTTACTGCTTTTGTCGATTCAGTAGCACCTAACAACAGCTACTTTTATGACTATCAACTCTCAATCAATGATATTTTCTTGTTGATGATGATGAACAGCTCCGGCCAACAGCAGAAAAATATGAAACAGATTTTGTTATTACTTTCTTTGAAAAAAAAGACCTTGATTGATATTTAAACAGCAATATACAAACAAACAAACTGAAAAAAAAAACGCGCAACATTTTCTTTTTTGTAAATGTTTCGTTTTTTTTTTTTTGAATAGAGTTTCAAATATTAAGAACTTTGTTGTTGTCTTTTTGTTTTGCAAAATCACTAAACTGTTTTTTCGAATGTTGAAGAAGACAATCGGATTGCTTTCCATTGGTCATCTGATTGAAAAAGAGAAAGAAAATAGTCATTTTAATAGTAATGAACTGACCGAACGTTCTATTTCTGACCACTTTCTATCAGTGTTGGTTTTTTTTTTTTTTTTTTTTTTGGTAAATTTCATTAATTGATTTTGAAACTTATTTGTTTATTGCACATGACTTTCATTTTCAGTACTCCAATGTGTTCTTTGTCTTCGTGGTTTTGTTCTCGAGGTGAAAGGAAAAAAAATCAAACCAATTTTTCAATGAAAAAAAAAAATTCTGTTGAAACAAAATAATAATAGAAAAATTGACAAACAAAGAGGTTTGTTTACTTTATGCAAATTTGTATCCCGTATGTAAACAACCTTGGGTAACCCTGTGCTAAAAGAGATTCACGTTCAATAAATTTTTTTAAAAATTACAATAATCAATTATAAATTAAAGTAATTAGATAAATAACAAGGGTTTGATAAATAAAAATTTTTTATTTAAAAAAAAATCAAACCCTGCTTGAATGAATTTTTTAAAGAGAATAATCACTTTAATCTCTCTTTTTTTCTAATAAACTGATTTAATTTTCTATTAGTCTTAACTTTTTTCTTTATATTGAATTTTAAAAAGTTTGCTGAATTAAAATTTTCAGTATCGACACACACACACTGAATGCATGTATATCAATAGAATCTCTTATTGATTAAAGAAATTATTCAAAATTTTTTTCAGTTAATTAAAATCTTATTAAAATTTTTTAAGTTTTTTTTTATTACAGAACTTTTAAAAGTTTTCAAAGACAGATTGAAATAATTACTCAACAATTATTAATGATCTAGTTTTTTTTTTTGAGTCCACTATTATCAAGAAAGAAAATCGAAAAGAGAGAGAGAAAAATGAAATTTTTTTATAAGAAAAAATTCCCAAAATCGATCCGTAATGATGAAATCAGTTGATTAAGTTTTTTCTTTTCTTAGAATAGCTTCCATTGAGAAACCTTGAAACACTGTCGATCCAATCCAATAGAATGAAACAAATCAAAAAAGCTCTTTTGTTTTGTTGGGAAAATTTCGTTTTTTTTCCCCAATAGCTATCCTATCAGTTTACCACCCTCAAGAAATATTCTTTTCAATTCTTTTTCCGAACAAACAACAAAGTATCAAAATACAACAAGTGGCAAAAAACAAATCAACAACAACAACAATAAAGCAGCAAAAAAATGGCGTCATAAAATTTTCATTGAATCGAAATGAGATTACGCCCGAATTTAAAGAAAAGAAAAAAAAATTTCACGTTAATCGAAACAATCGTCATGAATAAAGAATAAACAAAACACAAAATTAAATTTTCGTGATTAAAGAGAATCACTTTTTCACCTACTCAAAATGATTCAGAAACGGCTTTGTTTTATTCTAAACAACCTAAACATTTGGATTAACTGCAAATTATACACATTTGTTTGTCACTTTAAAATTTGTTTGCCAAAAAAGTTGTAGAAGATTGTAAATAATAACAACAACAAAAAAACTAAATTATAAATTTATGCAAATCACTAAATAAAAAAAAACTTGATTATATTCTCGGATGCTCTAAATAAGTTGTTTTCAACAACAACAACAAAAAAACGTCCAGAATTTCATGTTTTTGTTTTTTTTTTTTAAAATTAAACTTACAAGCACAATTTTAGGGAAAAAATTATCGATAACAAAAACATCGATGCATCGAATGCGTTTTTCTGTTTCCCGCTCAAAAGACATTCAAAGGGTTAGTGAAGAAATCTTAAAGAGTTTTAACACCTCTGATTATTCAGAAAACAAAAACTCTAGAAGAAAAAAATTAGAATTTTTTTAATTCAAGCCGATGATAATCTTGATGATAATGAAACAAAATACTTTTATTGAGAGAAAAAAAAGCAGGTAGCTGGTAAGTTAATGTGTGTGTGTGTGTTGTAAAAATATCCTATGCTTTGATAAATTCTTTCGATTTTTTTATTAAATAAAAACTCAATTAAAACATCTTCTTTTTGAATAAAACAAATTCATTACCATCATTTATTCAGTTTTTTTTTAAAAAAAAAATTGCTCATTATTCAGATTGAAATAAAAAAAACCATCCTTTCGAAATGATTTTTCCTTTACTTCCAGGTAGAATTAGTTTTCAATTTCAATGGCAATCGATCAATGTTTTGTTTGAGTTTTGGCGAAGCCTTTTAACATGAAGCTTCTAAGGAATCGATCAGTTCATTAAAAATGATTTTTAATGAATGTTTTTTAGCTCTGTTCTCTGATATTGGCGTTGAATTGATATTACACCTTGTTTTATAATGTGTCATTGGAGTGGAGAACAAATGAATAATAATAATAAACACAACCATTCGATCCATTCTCAACCTACCCATTTTTTTTCTCTTTTTCAAATACCTTTGATTATGATCATCATCATGAAACAAAAAACAAAAATTTGAAATGGAAATGAAACAAGAAGCTGTCACCCGTACCCGCTCATTAAAAAAAAAACACAAATCAAATGCGTGTTTTTTTTTTGGAATGTGACGCCAATCTCGATCAATGTGGCGCAGTAGTTGAATAGCAAAAATTACTGATGATGATTAATTGATGAATCGAACACTAGAAGAAATATTCAAAAGAAACTTTCTAACGGCTATTGAATTGCTACGTTTGCTTGTTCATTTACGATTCAACTAGCTTAAACTATTTTTTATTACTATTCTTGACTTTTTTTCGCTTTATTTCCAATCGTTTCATCGTTGTATTTTGATTGTAAATCAAGAGTTAATCAATTGTTAATAAATCATTCAACGATTCAAAACGACTATTGTTTTTTTTGGTTGCCCATAGGTGCAAGGTTGGTCTTTTTTTTTAAAGAAAAACTAAACTTTCTTACATTGCCTTTATGTATTGCTATTTGTTTGTCTTTTTTTCCAAAAAAAAATTATAAAGACTTTTATTTTTAAAATAATGAGATTAATAATAGAAACAAAAAAAATTTCAGTTGAAATAAGCTCGGCTTATAACAAGAGAACAATACGAAATAGCCAAAGAATTTCTTTAAAAAAACTTGACTCTTTTTTTTCTTAAAGAATAGAAATTTTTTGTTTTACTCGTATCCACCACATCCCAGCAACCCAACACTATTAGATAGGCTAATAGATTGTGGCTTTCAAGTGTAAGAGAATTGTTTTCTAGAAATTTACGTCATTTCATTTAATTACTAGCCATTACATTATTTTTTCTTTTTCATCAAAAATAATTGAAGATGATGAAAAAAAAACCAATGTTAATGTTAACATTTGAATTGATAATATTTTATAATAATAATTATCGAATTGTGAAAGAGAAGAGGATGTTGAAGAGAAAAAAAAACGTTTTCTACTTAAAACAAATTGATGACAAAATTTTGAAAAATGAAATTTTAAATAAATAAATTTTTTTTTTTTTCGGAAAAAAAGATAATTTTCTGTTTGTTTAGTCACAGTAGACAAGTCAACAAGTGACACAACAGCTCTCAGCTTGCAATTGCTTAGATTGTGTGCAAAAAGAAAGTTTTTTTTTTCTTCATAAAATAATTATTCAACAAAATAATTATAAATTACCATTCATTACTTTTTTTTTTTGAATTTATCATTATCATCATTTAGTTTTATTGGATAATTCCATTTATTTAGTTTTTTTGTAGTGGTTGAAATGTGATGTTTATTCAATTGATTATAATTTGATAAGTAATTAAATTTTTTTCTCAAATTTAATGTTGTTAATGATGATTCGAAATTCTGTTGTGTTGTTGCAATGAGTGCAACTCCCTGCTGATGGAAAAGCTTGGTTCGAGTTTTCTTTGGAAAAAATAACACTTGCGTTAATCTTTTTCCAAAACCCGTTAATTTTTCCAATTTAAATAATTAACCCTTCACTCTCTAATGGAACAATGGTTAATAAATTGGAAAATTTGCTGGAATTCTCTTGAAATTAGCTTGGAACATTTTTTTTTGGCTAATTTTTCTGTTTTTTTTAGCGGCAGTTTTCTCCAAGAAAAAAAAAAATTTAAAATTTTTTTTTCAAATTAAAACCCAAAACCATGTATTAGTGGTGGAGAGTTTTAAATATCGAATAAATTAATTTGTTTGACCATGGAAAGCTGATTATATAATCGAATTGACTTCATTAAAGATATGTGGATTCTGGATACTTGAATGATGCTCGTGGAGAACAATCAACCATTAAAAGATGAAACCATTCTTTGGTCGAACAGAAAAAAAAAACATCACGCCATAATCAGAAGAGTCATTTATTTGGAAAAAATTCACTGAATTTTTTTCCCAAAAAAAATAAATATTCATGATAATAGTTTTTAATTATTATTTAGAATGGGTAATAAAATGATTATTGTTTAAAAAAAATTCCGATGAAATTTAAAGATTATTAGAAAATAAAATAAATTAAAGTATCACCTTGGGTAGATAGAAGAACCGTTTTTTTTTCTAGCATTGTGATCCAGGTAAGGTTTCGTGGCATCTAAAAACAACTTTAAAAAAAAAGTTTTTCTCTCTTAAATAATCTACAAATAAACTGGGTATTTAGAAAAAAAATTCATATTTTTAATTTTAATACTTTTTACCGCTATCTATCGAATAAAAATTAACAAATTTCAAGTTTGTTATTTTTTTTTCAATCCTAGATGACACTCTAAACATCAGTTTTTCATTTTTTTAATTAAATTCTTAAAATTTTTTGAATGCACAGACAAGTTGAAGTAATAAACCAAACGTTCTATTCCAAGTTTGACTCAAAAAATAGCTGAAAAATTATGAGCATCAATCCGCTTTTGCACTTCGGTCTATATTGAAGGCATCATCGTGAAACAAAGCGGCTAGACTTTGGAAAAGTTCCTAAATCAGACACTCAATTTCTCGTTTTTATTTGAGTTTTGACCTAACATGTCTTATCTTGACAACGAATGTTCGCTGAGTTCGGCAGTGAGAATTCAACATTCTTAAATAAAATTATTCACATTATTAAAAAACTAGCGAAAAAAGCACGTTTTTGCATCTTAATTGAAAATTCATAAATTGAAAAATTTGTCTGATCATAGACAGAGAGAAAGACCTAACAAAAAAACCATGAATTAATCAAAAGACTGTTTTATTAATCAAATCAATTAAACTTTTCTTAATAGAAAAATAATCAGTTTTTTCATGTATTTTAATTGAATCTCCATCATTCTCACATCTTATAAAATGACATTTCAAACAAGTTTTTCAGATGCAAACAAACAAGTAAAAGAAAGTTGGAATTTTTTTTTCAACACTAAAAACTCTATTCATTTCCTTTAAAGATAAGTCAATTTATTATTCAGATAAATATTTAATCAGCATCATTATCATTATCATCATCATCACCATTGCAATCTAGTCTTCTCCAGTTGATTGATTGGCATTGATCTCTTCAGTTTATTTGTGGATCACGATTTTCAAAATTTCCAATGCCTACCAAGAGCGTGCCCACACACAAGCCTTTAATCGTTTTAAAAGTATCAAACGCCGTTAATAATCTCACCACCACTAAATCTATTTTGAGAAGGTTTTAAAATTTTCAATCTGTTTGTTGATTGATGTAGAACTCAATCGGAGTTTAACATTGATGAGATATCAAATTTGTGTTAAATATTTTTCAAAATAATTTGGTAATCATCATTTACAATGATCATCCATTCACAGTATTTTGGTATCTCTAATCATATTACAATGATAATCATATTTTTTGTTTGATAATTTGACATCATGATAGGGAAATCTCGCTTTTTAATACAGAAAATATTCTAAATCAAGTAAAAATTCGCCAATCGTTCTGCAAGATTCCTGAAAGAAAACCTAAATTAATCAATCACAGAGCAAACAAAAAAAATTTGAAGGTTTAAAAAGAGAAAACACTAATCGATCAATTAAAATCAAACTGTTCTTGTTGGAGTCTTGTTCTAGAGATTCTTTCAGTAGAGAAAAAAAAGTTTTTCAATTTTCTAGTTTTCTGCTTTTGATGAAATTTCATTTGGTTTCTCAACCAAACGTTTCTGGTTGAAATTGATTTTAATGAAAGAAAAAAGAAAGAAAGAGAGAGAGAAAGCTACACTTTGTGGAAATCACATCGGGTTCATAACGGAAAAACTGAAATCGTTGTAATCTAAGAAGAAAACCTTAAAAACTTGATCGATGATGTGCGTGTCGTCGTTTGTTTTCTTCATAAAATACAAATACTGCACAATATATTTTTTTTTTTTTTTTGAAACTTTTCATTTCATTTTCTTTAGAAAGCAAAAAATTGAAAAATCTCTGAATTTCAAATAAGAATCCGAGATGGGAGAAAAGTTTTTGAAACTATGAAACAATCTTCTGCTCAAAGCTTCCAAACAATTTTGAAATGGTGCATCATTCGATACGATGACCGATTATTGATTGGCTTATCTCTACTGTTTTTTGTTTGTGTGAAAAACTTGACAAATTAAATGTAGTATTTAAAAGTTTTGTTCTTTGATAAACTTCTTCTGATGATCAATCACCATGAATTGATTCTTTCGATTCAATAATGTCGATGATGCGATCATCACCATGATGATCGAAATTCTGAGATTCTTTGAAAAAAAAAAAAACGTTTTTGAATTGAAAAACTTTCATTCGACGACTTTGGGCAAAGCTTTTCTGTTTAAAAAAAATTGTTCTGTAGTTGGAAGCGTTGCAAGTGATTTGATGTTGTCACTTCAAACATTCGAAATGACAAAAGTTAATTTATTAGGCATATTATTCAGTGTTTCTTGAATCAAGATGATTTGAGCGATCGAGCACAACTTTTTAGTAGGGTTCTTTACAAGAAAAGAACACCAATAACAAGAAGAAGAAGAATCTTTCTTTTTTTTCTAATCTACGCATTTGTCGGGCTATTTTTGTTGTTGTTGTATCTGAAAACATTCAGACGATCAAATTGATGATTGCTTCAATCAAGAAAGAAAGGAAGCAAACTTATTGAAGCAGCAAAGTTTTTTTTTTTAAGGGGTATTTATACGCTTATTATGGATTATCTGATTAGTGATAGCATTCTCTGTTGTTGTTTACTAAAAAATGTTTCTCCAATTCTTGCCAATTGTACATCGTTAATCTTTTTCGAAAAATTTACTTTTTCAATAAAAATGCTGATTCCAAGAAGTTATCAGTGTTAACAAGATGAAACAACGAACAATTTGTCAAGACTTTTTGAATGATGAAGGTGGTGGTGGCAATCTTCTGGAATCAGTGGATGTTCTCCAACAATTTTTGTTTTTTGTTTTTTCACCCTCTCATCATTGAGAATCAAGCGTTATTCAAACAGTGCTAATCAAGTGTTTTGATTTAAAAAACAAAAACAAAACAAATTTATTAAGCTCCAATTTCTTTTATCGTATTGAATGGAAAATAAATAATTTTTTGTTTATTTTGTGATTCTATAACCGATTCATTCGATTGAATGGTGATAAGTTTTAAATAACAGCCTGAATGTTCAAAATGAATGGAGAAAAGTGAATCATCAAAAGCATATCAGAATAAGCCGTGAAACAGGGCAAAATTGTTTTTTTACTAATCGACTAGTAAATTTTTGAAAGAAATAAATTTTGAATAATTTTTACCCTCAGGGATAAACAAACAAACAAAACAAACAAAGAGACAGAACAAATTTTAAGACCTTTACTTGTAGATTTGAAAATAAATGTTCGTGAATAACAAAAAACAAAACCAGCTTGAATTGATGTTAGAAAAAAAAAAATCTTAATAAAAACGGACTTTGTGGTTTGAAATAGAAATCTCATTGATTTTGATTTGGACATCCTGGGATTTAATCGATTCCCATTATTACGAGCAAAAATTTTCTTCGAATTGTGCATAAATATAGGTGTCTAAAACAAAATGATGAATAATTATGATGATGATGATTGAACAACTCTTCTACAGTTGATCTGTAAGAGGATCGATAATAATAATATACTGTTACATATACCGATAGATAACTGTTTTTTTTTCATGAATGTTATTCATTATTTTTCAAGAACAGAAAAAAATTCTGAATAATTTCCAAACGCTATTTGGTGGCTACAGTTGGTATACAGTTGGTTGTCAAGTTTTCTTAAGCTTCTGTTGAAAATCTCATTGATTAACATTAGATTTAAATCAAGTTTTTTTTTTTTGCTTGTTCTTGTTGATAGATTTTTGAGCGCTGGAATTCGACAACACATAATGTGGAACACCAACACTACACATTTGATTGAGTTATGATCGAAAGAAAATTTTTCGATAGAATAAATGAATCAGCTAATCAGTTGGAAAAGATCAGTCTTGTTTTCTATTTAACTGGATGAAATGGTTGTTGTAGTTCTTAATTGATTTATTCACCAAAATGTGATATTTTTTTTGTTTGTTTGTTTGTCTAAAAGCAACAGATAATAATGACGATGATAATAATAATGATGATGGTCTTATGATGGAAACAAGCAAAATAGCTTCAAGCAAGGTCATTCATCGAATAGAAATAGAAATGTGATGAATAGAGAAAGAAAAAAATTTCTTTGGAAATAAAATAAACCTCTAGAGCTCTATTTTAGTTAGAAAAACTGGAGCTTGGTGTAATCATGGAAACAATGGATTCATCATCATATTGATCCTGATTCATTGTTTCCATTTCATTGAATTAATGATTGATTTTTTTTTTCTACATCCCTTTTCTTAATAAATTTACACAAAACAAACTGATTGACAAGTTTCTTGCTTGGAAAAAATTTTTAGAGAAAAAAATGAAACAACAACAACAGGTAAACTTTTACCTGTCAATAAAATACATGAAATCACATACAATCAGGTAGACACAATCAGTGACAAACTGTGTGTGTGTGTTTTTTATTTAGGTGGTATGTTTAGGTTTTCAAGTCATCAATTTTAAACAGCGTTTCAATGTATTGAAAAAAAAATGACAAACGACAACAAGAAAAATCCGATTAATGTTTCGTGTTTTTAGGATCAATAAAGAAAAAATTTCCTATTTTTTGTCACGAATTACCGTCACCAAGCACCTAATTTCTATCAAAATGTCATTTTATTATAAAATATCGATAGTAAATAATTTTTTTTTCAGGCTCAAAGCTAGAAAGTTTTGATGAACAAATTTTTTTCTTGATAAGAGAAAGAAATTTCAAATTATTTGACAAGAATTGAAAAATTTCAAAAATTTTGATATTTGAAGATGAGAAATTGTTGTTGATCGCAATCACATCAAACCGTTGTGAAAGGTGTCAGTGAATAATTTTTTCTCTAGCTTTAAAACTATAGACTTTCAATCTGGTAGTGGTGTTTGTGTTTAATTCCATTGATCGAGTGAAGAAAAGTATCGCAAAAACTTTTTATTTTTTTTCTATTAATTTTGAAAAGCCTAAAACCCTGTAGAATTTTAGAAAGACCAAACAACTTGAAGAGAAACTTTTAGAAATGCAAAGACTTGAAAACGTTTTGCAGCAAAAGACATGTAAATGCTTTTAGCATTGGTGAAACCTGAATCCCTTGTTTTTTTTTTCATTTTTATTCTGGAATTTGTGTCTGATCGAATTTCATCAAATAACTAGAAAATTGCTTTAGTTTTTGGTTTTAATGCAAATTTTGTTGTTGACCCTATACTGATAAACACCCGAACAGAATGTTTGTTTGTGTAGTCGTTGTTGTCTGAGTTTTAATTAAAACTTGAATAAATTGTGCGATGAATTGAATTGTAATTTTGAGGTGAAAAGGCATAAGATGGACTACTCTTCTGCCATTTCAAAACCAATGAACTATGTAAAACTTGGCATAAAACCGAGAGATAATAAGCAAGTATTGCATTTATACAAGTGTCAAAAAAATTTTCTAATTAATATTTTAAAATTTTTTTTGAAATATTTTTGCATTTTTTTTAACATTGGCGTAAAAGAAACAGTGCTCGATAAGGAAAAACTTTTAAATAAAAACTCTCAAAACAGAAACGAAAAAAAGAAGATGAGAAATTCAAAATCCAAAAGACAAGTGGAAATTTAAATTTTTTTTTTTTTTTATTGACAGAATTGATTATCAAACAAGTGAACAAACTTTTTTTTTTTTTAAAAAAAGTACATCGAGTGCATCAAGTGCACTAACTTGCTTGCTTGCTTGTTCTCTCAAATTCAAACTTTCTGCCAATTAAAAATTCTCAAAGCTTTCAATAATAAACTCGACATAAATTTGACCATGAAATAATATATTTTGAGTTTAGTTTAGTTTTTCAATAGAAAATATTTTTTCTCAAAAAAAAAAAGTGATTTTAATTTTATTTGACATTTGGCGTTGTTGAGAAAAAAAAAAACCAAATTCAAATGCATTCAAACTCCACACACAAAAATCTACCCTCAAAAAAAAAAAATCTCTACTAAATCTAGTTTATTGAAAATGGTTTTTCCATTTTATATTGGCGTGTGATTAATTGTTGTTTGTACCTGGTGGTATGTACATGCTGATGACGATTCTAAAAAACAAAACCATGCAAACAGTACTCGTAACGTACGTTTTACTATTCAAAACCATTGAAACAATTGACGCCAAGCCTTAAAGAAATGTGATGGGCGTCAAGGTGACAGTTTTCTTTTACTTACATTTCTTAAAACTTTTTGGAAAAAATTTTTTAAAAGATAAATTGAATGGAGAATTTCAACAGCATAGAAGAAGCAATCAACATGTTAACACAATTGAATGGTTGTAGTGGAATATTTATTGCCGTCCCATCATCTTTTTTTTTTTAAACACCATGTTTAGCTGTGTTCGATTAGATTAGCTGAAATTATCATTATTATTACAAGTTGTAGTTACATATTTTTTTTATAAGAATTATTATTCACATTATAATAAATATCATGATGATGACGATATCGTCAAATATTGACGACCATCTTTAGATATTTGCTGAATAAATTAAACCATCTCAGGTATTATTTAATTTGAAAATAAAAAAAAACAATGCGTCTATTTGATGCGGCTGGTAACAACAACAACAAAAAATAGAACGATCATGACAACAGTTGGATGAGTCTTTCAAGAATTTTATCCTCTTCTTCTTTTGATTTGTTTAACTCTTTCTCAATCTCTCTCTTTGATGAGTTACCTATCCATTCTATCTATGTGAAAACGATTTCTATCCATTAAGTTTTGATAAGTTTGTTTTGCTTGTTGTGTATGAATTGTTTCATTTAAATTTTTCTCCATCGACGATTCTGACCTTCAAACTACCTGACTTTTTTCTGTTTTTGTTGCAATGAATTTTTTTTTTTTTTTTTTCGTTGTTTGTTTCTATTTTAATACTTTATTTCCAACTCGGCTCTACCTCTCTCTTCCTCTCTCATTTGATGTGTTTGATTAATTTAAAAAGAGAAAAAAATTGATATTATGGAAATAAAATTAAAATTCGATATTAAATAAATTAATGGCAATGGACATTCTTTTCGCTGTTACCAACAAGCTCAGCTAGCTTTTAGGTAGAGACAGACAGTATGAGAGATGCATGATAAATTTGAATGATACAGTGCAACGAAAAAAAACAACAAGTGTTAACACTAATGGCACAAGCATGGAATTTTCGGTTGATCAACAACCAAAATCAAACTAAAAGAATTTTTTTTTTTTTCAATAAACACTTACTAAAGATAGGTTAAAAAATTATTAATGAAAAAATTCGATGAAATTTTCTTCAAAAAATTTGAATTTGTTTGGAGAAACGCATCAGAAAAAAAAATTTTTTTTTATTTAAAGAAAGCTGTTGGTTAATTTTTCTTTATTCAAGAGAAAAAAAATTTACCTTCTTATTTCATTTGATCAGATTACCTGTTAGAAAAATACCTGTACAGTGTGTGTGTGTGTGTTTGCGTCTCATTGTAATGTCGCAGATATTCATCATTTGTCATTCACCAGGTTTTCTTAAAAAATTTTTTTTGTTTCAAGCCGAAACAAGCTAACAAGCTTGGTGGCTGTGCTCGTCAAGCTCAAATCGCCATTGGCCATTCATTCTTTTCAAATGATTCTTGAACAATTGATGATCCTGTGTATCTTGTGTGTTGGATTTTGCCGTTGCTTGTCGGATGTGTGTTTGTGTGCGTGGTGGTTGTTCGAATGTGATTCGAATTGTGATGTCTACCAAACAACGACGATCGGCAAACGACGAATGACGACAACGACGACGACGACGACTGTTAGCTGCTGGAAACAGCTGTATAATACAAGCACTTCGAACGCTCGAACAGAGTTTTCAACCACACTTTTCGATGATTTCAACATTAACAACGCTCTTTTTGGCTGAAGGAAGAATCCACACCACCACGCCTCACGCGTACATTCAATATACGAAATCTGTTGATTGAGAAAAGAAAGCAAAAAAAAAAAATAAAACATCGAAAAATTTTTACCACTCACTCTCTCTCTTTTTTTCTCTTGTCCGAATTGTTGTTGCCGAACAAACTTGACCATCGTACAATGTTCAACTGTTGATTAAAATTTTTTTATATTATTATTTTTTTTTCTACTTTCTGATTTCTAGTATATTTTGAAGTGAGATTATACCGATCATCTTTATTTCCATTTTATTCATCATATTCATCGGTGGCTCATTTAGGGTGTTGGTGTGTGTGTGTATTCAAAAAATGTGTCTTCCTCTTCATCTTATCATCAAATCTTAGGTCGAAATTTTTCAATTAGCCATAATCATCAGTTTTTTCAAGCATTCTATTTTTTGTTATTGTACTGCCATTTAGTTCCATTATTATCAATTCAATTAATCGATTTTTTCAATCAATATTACAATTGTCATCACATCTAGGAATTTTTGTTTGATTTCAATTTCAATATTCAATTGTTTGTTCCATTGTTTTAGCTGTTTTATTATTCAATTTTTCAATTCAATTTTTGATCTATAGTTTTTTATTAGTTTGTTTTAAATAAATTTTGTGTTGTTTCAATTTGAGAATAGACTACTAACCAAATAACTTAAACCCAAAACTTCCCGAACAGAAGAATTAAACAACGTAACTCGCCAATCACCAATTGTCTCAACAGTGATTGTTTTCAACAGTAAGGTAAGTTAATAAAAAAATTTAGTTAAATATCTGCTTATCAATTAATTGATCAAACCAACCAACCAACCAACAATAATACCTGGTCATGATTATAAAAATAAAATAAAATTTTTTCATTGAATTTTTTTTTCGATTCTTTTTTTTTCTCTTGAAAATTTTCTCATTGTTTTTCGATATTGAAATACTGAAAAGAGAGAAAGCGAGGAAAAAAAAAATTTCAAGATTAGTTTCTATGGTTGATTGGGAATGAAAATTTTTTTTCCAACTAAGAAAATGAAAGAGAGAAAACACCTTGAATTGTTTGAAGTGAGTCGTTTATTTTTTCCTTTTTCTGCTATTTAAAAAAACAAACACTGACAATTCAAGGTTTTTCCTGTGTATTCGACATCCAATATTCTTCCAGTTGTAATTTTAGTGTTTCAATGTTGGCAAAAAAAAGTTTTTTTTTTGGGAAATTTGCTTCGATTATTTTTTTGTCTTTTTCTCTTAATTCCTATCTTTCAATAGAAAAATGATGTGTTTTTTTTTCAAGAGATCAAAGTATTCGATAGGAATCGAGAAAGAGAGATAGAAGCCAATCGTTAAAACATCACTTTTAATGTCATTGGTTTTAAGTTTTGAGAAGAAAAAAAAACACCGTTTATAATTGCGGAATTTTAATGCATTTTTCTAACTGTTTTTTTTGTTGCTGTTTTACCGCTTATCGCAATAGAGCTTTCAGCAAGATGAGATAATATTTCTTAAAGATTGGTTGATCAGGAAAAAAAATCATCAGAAAAAACCAGTTTTTTTCCCAATAAAATCTTTCTTTTTACAAATCGCTTCATTTTTTTTCCATTTTATTCTTCAATAAATCTTTTCTATTCTGTTTGGTTGGCTATTCAACATCAGGAAGAGAAACGAACGAAACATCCAAAAGATTGGCTGTGAAAAAGAAACAGTGATTCTTTTGTTCTCTATTGAATGCTATGAGGAAAGAAAGTTCATTACCATTAACTGGAAATGAAAAGGAATGATCATCCATAGTGTTTCAAGCTGAATCGGTAAAAAAAAAAGCCAAACATTCAAAGAATTTTGAACTCGCTGAAGATTCATTGAAAGTTCACAGTTCATTTATCCTGTGTGAACTGTTATCAAACTAAACTACAAAACTATTCGTTTAAAAATTTATCTTGCTATAATATAATTATCAAATGAACTTTCCATTCTTTCCATTGATTCATAATTGATGGGAACTACAATCATTAGTCAAAAAATTTTGAATTTTAATCGCTTGTTTCGTTATTCGAATTAGTGTCTGAAGAAGAATCCAACAAGTTGGGTTCGTCTTGTTGGGTTGGCTACGGTCAACCTATCGAACCGTTTTTTTTCTCTCTCTCTCTCTCTCTCTCTCTCTCCTCTGCTTCAACTCTTTGAAAAACACTCGTTTTTTTTCATGTTGTAGAAATAGACTTAGATTGAGATTCAAATTATTTGGACAGCAATTTTCCAAATGAACAGAATGATTAATGATTTTTTTATTAATGATGACTTGATCACTCGAATTTCAATGTTTTGCGTTTTGATCGTGAAAGAATTTTAGTTTGAAAATTTGTTTTTTTTTCTTCTTGTTGTTTGTTACCTCTGATCATACAGCTTTAGAAGAAAAAACCTCCATACCTGAGATGGCGAAAAAAAAGAAAACAATTAATTCTGTTTGCTCTCTTCTGATATCTGACCACCACAATGAAATCAAGCGAAAAAAAAGTAAGTGAGAGCGGTAAGATAGAAAGCAACAAGAGAGAGAGAGAGAGAGAGAGAGAGAGAAGTGAACAGGTGTTATTAAAAGTTACAACCATCTATTTCAACCGGGAAATGAACAAGTGTCGAATTGTAGAAAAGAAAATTCTTTCGGTGTTTGACTCAGGTCAATGTCGTACATCAACCCCTTTTTAGTTTTTCCATTCATCGGTTATTTCACTCGAAAGATGTTGTTATTCTCTATCAATCCGAATGAATTTCATTGGAGGTTCATTCTCCTCCATGTTGTATCTCTGTGAAATGGTGGTGGTTGTGTGTGTGTGTGTGTGTTTTCCCCATTGATAGTTCAAAAAAAAAATCATCGTGAATCACTGAAAGTTCAAACACTTTTCCTCAGTTTTGGTTTCATTTCGGGTTGAGGTCATCGAACATCAATGGCATTAGAATGAAAAAATAATTTAACATTTTTTTTTTTGTTGCCTTGTTTTTCAATAGATTAATTGCTTTTATGTTAATTCTTTTAGAAAAAATTTTTCTAAAAAAATTCGAATTTATTAATAATAGTTCTAATCGATCATTAATCTTGGCTTTTCAAAAATAAATGTAAATAAATTTTTTTTTTTTTTTGTATATTCTATTGAACTGTATTTTACCGTTTGTTTTTTATCATCTTTCATATCGAGATTGATAAGGTTCTTAACCTTTTTTAATTCCAAAAAAAACAACATTTGTTTCATTTTATTACATAAAAACCTACGTTGTTGTTTTTTTTTGTATTAATAAATTTTACGCTGATCGAATTTTTTTTGTAAAAGGTCGAAAATCTTTAGAAAAATTCTGAGAAAAACTAATGATAGAAAAAAATCCATAACCCTCGATTCGATACGATTTCTGACGATTTTTTTTTTTTTTTGTTGAAACAATAAAATACATAACAAAGTAACGTTATTGTGCATTTGTTTTCTTAACGATAGTTATGAAAAACTCCTCAATACATGAAAATATTACAACTCTTTAAAGTGAATTTCGAATTTGAAAATACGTAAAACTATCATCATCATTGATGATTGTAATAATGGCTGATTGGTTTTATTTTCTTCAAATTTAAATGACGGTATTGAATGATTATCATTATTGGTTGGTTGATTGATTGATTCAATAATGATGAATGAACAGCTAAATGAATTTAACCTCGATCATCATTATCTGTTCAAATCAAAATTCAGAAAATTCTTGAAATCTTTTCATTATCCTTTGCAACGATTGATGAAATTTTGATTTTTTTTTCTCTTGGTTTCTCGCAAAAAAAAAAAAACAGAAAAAATTTGAAGAATTTTTTTTCCAAGATGAAACTTTCCAAAAAAAAAAGCTTTGGGTTTTTTATTTTGGGTTGACATTCTTCAAAATTTTCTACCTGGTTTTACCTGTCTTTTTTTTTGCTGATTGATTGGTTGTGTTTTTTGGCGGATTGTTTACTGTTTTGTCTGTTGTGCGTGTTTGTTCATTATGATAATTACTTTTTCTCTATTTGTTAACGCTTGATTTTTTTTTTGTTGCGGTTGTCAATGAGAAAACAATTCGTTATTTGGTTGGAGATGTTGTTGCCTTAAAATGTTTTGTATTAAATTTCTATTGAATTTTTTGTTGTTGTTTGTTCTAGCATTGTCATTTACATTGTCATTATGTTTCACATTTTATTTTTTCCATTTTCTTAATAACTGGTAATCATAATCATCTAATAAAATTACTCTTAGATGATGAATTCAAGTCCGAAAATCTATTCAGTATTTACATAATAATGATGAAGGGGAAAAAACCCATAGTGAATTTAGTGGATTTTGGTTGTTCATCATCAAGCTTACTTGTTTGTAGTTTTTTTCTTTTTTTCTCACCATTCATTATTCGATCTAGTATTGCACCAGTAATTGCTTTTTATCATTCTAATCCTTTCAATACTACACTCAGGTGTTTCAAAATAAATTAAAGATTTTTCGATTTAAAATTCAAATCAAAAAAATTCTGTTTTATTTATTCAAAAAAAAAACAACAAACAACTAGTTTAATGGTTTTTTTTTTTTTTGGTTCAATGGCTTGTGGTGAAATTCAAGCACTCTCAATCAGGTTGCCATAATTTTAAATTTTCAACCTTTTTGAAACGTTCACTAGATGGCAAGTCTGGTACTAGAATTTTCAAAAAAAAAAACCATGCTTTACCACTGTTTCTCTCTACTATTTCCATTATTTACTACTACTGTTTCGAAAAAAAAGTTTAAGGACATATTCTTAGACGACAACCCAAACACCAGGAAAACAAAACAAAGCAAAAAAACACTGGAAACAATTTGGTTCCAATACACACCACACACACAGAGAGAAACAGAAAACAATTTACTATCATTATCGTTAATAGTTATTAGCTCAGTTGTTGTTCCTCACTTGGGTTTGAAAGAACCTGTATTATATTCGTGGATAGTAAAGTATTCGCTCGCTCTCTCTTACTTTTTCTTGTAAAAAAAAAAATAGTACCAAGAAAAGTGAAAGTACCAAAGGGAAAGATCAATCGAAACCATTAAAAGTAATTTATTTGAGATTTTTTGCTGGTTGTTCTTGGGTTTCTGGTTGTTGTTGTATGCTGTGTATTTGTCCTATGCTGTGTATTTTTCTATTCTAAAGTGAAGTAAATAAATACCAGTGTTCTCCTCTCTATCTTTCTTTCCAACTTACTTTTTGAATCGAGGAAATGGAACAAAAAAGTGTGTGTTTGTTGTTCACTGTATTTGATGAAAATAAAATGAAATTCCCTAGATTCAAATAATGATAGTTTTTTTTTTAGCCTGTTTGTTTTCTGGTTAAGTTTTTTCTCGATTCTTTCTCCATCAAAAAAAAAAATTCACCAATGTTGTTGTTTTTTTTCGAATACAAACTATTTAAAAAAAACTTTTTCCAGGATTCTTATTCCGAAATTCATTTCAATTCAAGTGAAGAAGATGACTTTGTGTGTGTGTGTATTTCTCCTCAATCTTGTTAGACCTCTCATTTAGTTTTTTTTCCCTTTAGCTCAAAGTTCATTAAAAGACAAATGAATTTAGAATTAGAAACAAACAAACACAAACCTTAAACATTAATCACCAGGTCTTAGAGAGGTTGAGAATTATTGTAGTAAAAAATTCACTAGAAGGAAAAAAACAACAAATCCAGTAGAATTGATTAGGCTAGAATAATTTCATTGAAGAAATAAAAAAGTGATACAAATTCATTGGGTATTCTTTTTATTTCCTCTCTTGGTGATCATTAATTGTTGAATGAATGAAAGTTACAATCTATTGAACAGAGATCATGATGATAATAGCCGATGAGTTGTGTGAATTTTAGCGTATCTCTGTGTGTATGTGTCTGTGACAATAGAATATCGATGAAGAATCAAAGAATTCTTGAACCAGAAAATAACCTAAAACACAATGAAACAATAATTAAAAGCAATGATACAATAAGCAATCAAAGTAGAAACATGATTTCAATTAGACTTGTTATGCCGTTCTATGATTGCTTTTTGGTTTCACTGGTTAAACTCAATTTTTTTCAGAGATTAACACGAAAACTACCAAGAGGGCATGGCACAATGACCTTCTTGTGTTAGGAATAGGTATATATGAAATCTTGGTAGCTTTAGTGTTAAACACGAAAACAACAGAAGAAAAAAAAAACGTCAACATCAGAAATCGTATCATCAAAGTAACAGTAAACAAATGTACAAACTATTCGGAACAGAAGTTCAAAGAGTTTTCGCGCAAATACCTAGAAAAAAAATTTCAATCAATTTTTTTCTAATTTTGTTTCTTGTTCTTTTTTGATTCAAAAACTTTGGAACATTTTTTCGAATGAGATTTTCTTAAAGATCCTGATAGTTCATTCATTTTGCTCATTTTATGAAATCAAATTCTTATATCACTTTCTCATAAGAAGAGATTTGATGTTCAAACAACAAAAACAACAACAACAAAAAAACAGTCAAAGAGTCGTGTAGTCAACTGTAGACGACAGTCAATGTACAACAAAAACAATTCACCAGAATATGACACTGATAGAAGAATATTCTTCTTTCTTTTCAATGAAGAGACATGAAATGACAATCCAAAAAATAGAAAAAGACAAAACAACCATACACAATGAATGCGAAAAAATCTGGACATTTGGCTTTGATTGAGACAACATTGGCAAAACAAAACGAAATGGACATCCGACATTTTGTGATTGTTTCGTTGTTTTCTAGGGGATAGAAATCAACCGATCAAACAAAACATCAGACACTCCACAATCACCAATCCAGAGAGTAATCTCTTTTTGCTAGTTTGTTTCTGGAACAAACTATTTACACTCATTTAGCTCATTTTGTTTGTTTGTTGATATCTGGTCGTTGTTGTTATTTTTAAATTGTTCTTTTTCAATTTCAGTTTCTTTGTTCAAACAGAGAGAGAGAGAGGTTAGGTTGTTAAAAAAAAAACCTTGCCAAGCTTTCGAATAGGATTTTTTTCAACACTAAAGATTCCAAAAAAAGTTTGTTGTGTATGAATATTCTGTTGTATTGTTTGGAAATTGAATTGTCTTTTTTTTTTCTCTTTGTTCAACCAGAGAAACAAACCAGAAAAACAAACCTAAATCTGTCAAATTTGATTTGGGGCCCGAGTTTTGATGTAGCTGTAGAAATAGTGTAGTAGTGGTGGTTTTTCACTTTTTCTTGCTTTTTTCCCCTGTAAGTTTTTTTTTTTTTTTTTGTACCGCTTTTTTTTGTCGAGAGAAAAAAATCTAAAATCTTTCTGTCAATCAGAAAAAAAAACCGGAGAAAAAACACAAGAAAAAAGCGAGAACCAACTGTTTAAAGAATGCAACACACCAGAATCAAATCAAAAGGTTCGATGATGCAATCCAATCACAAGGCAACCCAAAATCGGAAAACAGAAGAATCACAAAAAAACAAAAGATTATTCAAACAAATTGAATTGAATTAAATATTCTCTTGTCATATTTCTAACGGTTTGTTGAAATTGGTTCGTTGTTGGTTACCCCCACCAAAAAAACCTAGGCGACAACTCAAACCTAAGAATCAAGGTTCTGTTTGGTTGTCTTGTTTTTCTTCCTTCCAATCAAAAAAAAAAAAAAACTTTAAAACAATGCCCAAGTGAACTGGAAAACACACGTTTCTTTATCATTTCTTTTTCTTCAATGGAAAAAATTTAAAATTCAAAAGAGAATTCCAAATTGATTTCAAATAAACAAAGAAAAGATGAATAAATTTTCGTTTTTTTTTTTGTTTAGGTAGAACCAGAAATAAATAAACAAATGAATAAGAAAAATTTCCTTTAGTAAATATCAAAAACAACATCAACACATTGTGTACAACCAAAACTTACAACATTGTCTTACACAATAGATAGATGTAAAAATGAATGAGCTCTTCCATTCATTCTATATATAGGCATGTCTGTATTATAAAAACACTTTAGTTTATTTAGTTCTTTTGTCATTTGCATACCTGGGCCCTAAATTGAATATTTATTGTTTCAGGTTAAAAAAAAAAACAACTCTTTCATTGTGAACTATTGATAAGTCCCCGGTTCACTAATCATCTATGCACATCTCTATGGTCTGTGTTTTAAGTGTCTCTCGTCGATTTCGGAGAAAAATAAAAAAACTGTCGTGTTTCTGTGCGTGTTTGAACAGATTTGTCTCGTTAAACTTTCGTTTTATTAACCACAAAAAGGTCATCGAAGAATAACGATTCGAGACTCGACATCATAGAAAAAAAAACCGAATTTGAAGAATTTGTTTTGTCAAACAGAGAAACAGAGGAGACATCAAACAACTGAAATCACACATACCAACATTGCAAACTCAATCTTTTGAATTGAGAGACTCAGAAAATGGTGCCAACCAAATAAATAAAAAAACAACCCGAAAAAATATATCAAACAAAATGTTGATTCTGAACCCTAGAGAATCGAACAGAATCAATTTTTCTGATTACTTTGATTCAATGTCTTTCTTTCTTTCTTTTTTTTCTGCGATTTTCGAAAAAGATTTTGGTTTTTCTCCGTTTAAGAACTGTTTTACTTCACTATCGATACTTTTTTCCAATAGTATTGAGAGTCTAAAAAAAAAAAAAAAACGATAATCGATATTAACCAATGATGATGATGATGATGAGGTGATGGAAGCTTCCATAAAGAGTTTCTAACATGAAAAAAACATGAAACTTTTTTCCTAGTTTGCTGTTTTTAAACTAGAAAATAATATTTCTCGACACTTGATGATGATGTTCGGGGCCTAGTACAAAGTTTTATTCGTGTTGTTTGTTTTTGGCACTTCATTGTGTCGATGGTTAATTTTCAATCGATTTGTTTTAGTTTGATATTGGTGTGTGTGTGTGTGTGTGTGCGGTATATTAAACAAATTTAATAACATAAAATTTGTTCCCATTACACAACTGACAGGGTTTATCTGATGCATTCTCTGGCGTTACCATAGTAGTGGTTTTTTTTTTTTTTGAAATTGCTTAATGTTTTTACATACCAACATCAAACACTTAATATTATATTGTAAATGGAAAAAAAACACAAAAAAAAACTCTAAACAGATCACAACAGAGAACCAAAGAGAAAAAAATATCGAAAATCGATCGATTTGTTGAAGGGAAGAAAGAATAAGGAAAAAAAACTGGAACCAAAATATTTAGTTTCAGTGTGTTGTCTATGGTGGGTAAATTGGGCTTTTAGCAAAATTTAATGTTTTTTTTTTCATTTATTTAATTCTTCTCAAGAACTGTTCATGAAAACTTTTCAACACTATTTAATACTATTCAGTCTATTAGTGGTTGGTTGTTGATTTGGTGGTCAAAAAACGAATAATCACTAGAATAATTTTGATAAATTAAAAAAGTTTAATAAAATTTGGATCGAAAAAAAAACCATTGAAATCGATTTTAATATCGTTTTAATGTATCGATTTTGTTGAAGAACATTTATCGATGTGAAAAGTAGTCAAAGTACTTTTGGAAAAAAAGCTCTTAAAAAAAGTTTTATTCTGGCAAATTTAGGCGGTGTTTCAACTTTAACCAATCAAGATCGTATCATCTTTGATCAGAAATAGTAAAAAGTTGGATTCTGTCAGTGAAAAATATATTTTCTTAGGATCTTGAAACTCAAATTCGATTCTTTCAGTTTTTTGTGGTTTTTTTTATGAGTAATCAGAAAAACTTTGAGTTTTCAATTTATTCTATATTTATTGAAAAAAATAATTTTAACGAATTGTTCGTTCTCGCCGTTATTTCAAATTTAGGAAAAATAACAACAAAACGTTTGTTTTCTTTAGTTTTTCACATACAGTCCGTATACTATAGATAAAGATGAAATAAATCCAATTTAATGATTAACTAGTGGAAAAAACTTATCAAGTTTTTTTGATTGGAAGAGGAAAAAAACCTTAATTTATTTAATTTCAACACATTTATACCAGTAATAAAAGCAACTACTAAAAATAATATTGAAAAAAAAATTTCATCAACACTAAAATAATAGTAGAAAAAAGAAGTCAAACACTAAGCAAAATGATGATCTACTGAAAATGGAAAATTTCAAATTTAGCCAGAAATTTTTCAATTTTTTTTTTCTGTTGGTTCGGGTTTCACGGGGTTGGCTAGAATTGTTTTTTGCTATTTATTTTTGTTGAAATAGTAGCAATTTATACTGTTCGACAATCAAATAAATTGTTTGGATCGATGAGAGAAAAATTTGATCGAAACCAACAAACAGAAGAGCAACGAGAAGCTTCCAATAAGAATAATTGAAATTTGAAATCGTAATGAAAAAGTTAGTCGTTCGATTCAATTCAAATGTAAATGCTGTTATTTATTTATGTTTGTTTTCTGTTGGTTGTTTGATGAAATAATTTAATAATGGCATTATTATAAACTCAATTTTCTCACTTAATAAAACGAGAGAAGAAGAGGAAAAAAATTATTTAGAAAATTAAATCCCTGGCTCCTGAGGTCGATATCCAAAATTTTTTTTAAGAAATTATTCTCTGTTTTTGTTTCACTAGCCAAAAAAAAAGAAAAAAGAAAAAGCTTTTTTGGTTTTGTTTGAAAAAAAAGAAGAAATCAGAAACGATTGAAAATTCATTTGATCAAGAGTCAATTGATTGGAAGTCCGCCACATAGACAAACAAAGGCATCCAAACAGAATAACAGAGAAAGAGATGGTTTCTGATTTTCTACAAACAACATGAGAAACTAGAAAAGAAACAAAATGTTGGATATACAAACAACCTCTCTTTCTCTCTCTCTAGATCTCTTACACAAAGCATTTCAAATCTCAACCAGAAACAAAAACAAAGCCAAAAAAAAAAGAAAGAAGAAATCGTGTGACTAGAATTTTTCCTAGGTCTCAAATTTTCAAATTATGGTTCCTCAAAAGAAGGGAAAAACAGAAAAGTGTTCGGCCAATTTGGACCAGCAAAAAGAAAAAAAAAGAGCCGAATTCAATCTTTAGCCCACCAGAAACAAAAACAACAAAAAACGACCAACACTTGATAAAGACAGACAAAATTTCACAAGGGATTTTTCCAAATGAAATTGATGGAATAGAGAATTTGTTTGGAGTTTTTTGGTTTTTTGACTTTGTACTACATTGTATTGTTTGGTCCATGCTCCATCGGGCCATAGGATAGATAGAAACTGTAAAATTTAAAATTAAGAATCAAATCAATGAGAGAGAGAGAGAGGAAAAAATCCAAGATTCTGTTTTGAAATATATAAACTTTGTCGCTTTTTGTGGGTATTAAATGTACTTTGTATTAGTTTGAAAAATCTTGTCAAAAAAAAAAAAATCAGTACTTAACAAAAATCTCTTTCAATCGGTTTTGTTTAGAACAAAAAATAAAAATAAAGTTAGAAAAAATAGAAACTCTAGAAACAAAGTAACACGTTCGGGTTTAAAAAGACGGAACTGGAACACGCATCCATTTGAAACCAAGCGTGAATCACCGTAAGCCAGTGGCTCACTAAACCAAAACCAAAGCAAAAAAGAAGAGAGAGAGAGAGAGAAAAAAAAGAATTCGTTTATTTAGATCGGACAGTTTCGGATACGTGATCAGAAATCAAGATTGGTTTGTTGGTGTGGTGGTGGTGGTGGTTGTTGTTATGGTACACACTATTGAACATCAAATCTTTGGTACAAACACACACACAAACTTGCACAATAATTCCATAAAACATCAGATCTTAATATTTTGACCAAAAAAAAAAAAAAAACCCAAGTTCCAGAAAATAGTTTCAGAGAAAACAAAGTATTTTTTTTTCCTCGATAAAAAATCAAAACAAAGCTGTTTTTCAAAATAGAAAAAAAAACTCGATGTTCTAGCAATTCTGGCAAGGATTCTATGGTCTGGAAAAGATTGAAACCTGATTGTTTAAAATTTTTTGGTTCATCTTAAGATTTCTTAGAAAACTTTCAATGCAACAGAATCTACATTATCCCTTATTCTTTTTAAGTACATTAAATTCAATGACTCGTTAAACAGTAATATGAGCTGACCAGAAAATTAATTTGCGTCAATTTCATCAACTAAATTAATTTTATTTCCATTGAAACTAGTCTTTTTGTTGACCAAATTAATTAAATCAATTTAAAAGCCCGAATGTTTATAGTTTTCTAATGAAAGTTAGGCTAGGTTGGTTGATTTTTGTTTTTTTTTTTTTTGAAAAAGAATCTAACAGAAAAAAATTAATAACACTAAAACAGTCTTTTTTCCAGTGATGTGAAGCATTCTTTTGATGTGAATTAGGAGTTTGAAAGCTAGCAACAAAAAAAACTGAAGCCGAACTTTTTTAAGTAGTTTTCTCTTCTTCTTCTCGATTTTTCTTTCTCTGTCTCTTTGGGCCCTAGAATAATAAAGCTACTTAATTGTGCTGTTGTTGTTTTTTTTTTCCTTCATCTCTTCGACTCGTCGTTATAGCAAATTAAACTTTGTTTTGTTAATCAAAAGTTTTATTTTTCAAAGTTATATTTTTTTTTTTCGTTGGATTCTAGAGAAGAAAAAAACTAAACCAGATACAGAATAAAAATCAGGATAAAAAGAGGAAAACTTTTTTAATATTATATATCGAGTATACGGTTGTTTTTGTTGTTTTTTTTCTAATATAATTCTAGTATAAATATATTCTTGGGATATATAAAACTTTTCTTTATAAATAGAACACACACACACACACAAAATCTGAATCAACGATTTCTGTGTGTCGTGTGGATAGTGAACATTATTATTGGACATCATCGATCATCAGGAACATGGACACACTTCACACACACACCAAACAATGACACGAAATCATTTCTTAGTTAACCAAGAACAACAAAACCTAGTGAAAAGAACTAAGCAAAAAATTTAAATCAAAGTTTGTCGTTTTTCCTTTTTTTTTTTTGAAGCACTAAACTTTCAATTGACTGACCAGTTATCAATCTAAATTCTAGTTAACTAGAAAAAAAAAGTTTTTTCTATTTTTAAAAAAAAGAATTTTTTTTCTGAGTTATGAGATTAGATTTTCTATTTTTTTTTTGTTCAGTAAAAATAAATAAATAAATAACATCTTTAATTTAATTCAATTTTATAATAAGGCTCTTGCACTTCATTTTGGGGAAATGAATGGATTTTCCTATTCCTGTGCTTTCTTTCTTTCTCTTTTTTCTTATCTTTCTAAAAAAATCTTTAATTTTATTTGATTGTTTTGGCTATTACTTGATCGTAACGGTTGTTGTTTCAAAAAAACTTAAAAACAAGAACAGAGAGAGAGAGAGAGAGAGAGAGAGAGAGAGAGAGAGAGAGAGAGAGAGAGAGAGAGAGAAAAAAAAAATCTTCACATAAATATTATTTATTTATTTTTTCACTTGAAATTTAAAATAAAAAATCGATTTTAATAGAAGAACGGTATAGTTTTTTTCCAGATAAAATAATAAAACAATTTTAAAACTAAAGTTTTTTTAGCTTTGTTTTGTTTGGAAAAAAAAGTCATTGAATTTAAATTAACTTTGAAACGAAGACAAACTTACACTTTAAGAATCAACTTGCGCCGATGAATGAAACGCCAAAAAAAAGAAAAGCAGAATGAACTAAAAAAACGTATTTTCTTCTTGTGAGTTGTTCACTGAAACAATTTATTTGATTTATTATAGAAGAAGCCGAAGAAGAAGAAGCCTTGTGCTTGAGTTTAAAATAACCCTTATCATATTTGTATTTTATATTATCATCATTAATCAACTTAAATTTTAGCAAACATTGAAGCTGCTGGCTGCTGTTTCTTTTCTCAACTTTGAGATTCTCCTGTGATTCTTTGTTGCAAAAAAAAAAATAAATATTTATTATATTATAATAAACTGAACAACTAATAAAATTTTCTACACTGTCATTATTTTCTGGAAAAAAAATGATAGAAAAAAATTGATTTAAATAGATGAGAAAATTGGAAAGTTTAGTACTAATTTGATTCCAATCGAATGATTCTAAACTTACTTTTTTTGTTGTTGTTGTTGTTGTTGCTTCATTTTGGAATTAATTTTTAATGTCAATTTTTTTTTATTTGCAAAATTAATTACAAATTTCCCACTAGAGGCTCAATCAGAAGAGAAAATCTTTTGATTTTTTGAAAAGTTTTAGAGCATTATTTGACTGGATTGATCAGAAAATGATTCTCATTTATTTATTATGAAATCATAGCGATGAAACAAATCAATAAAATGAGATTTTGATTTTTTTTTTTTTGAAAGAGAAAGCCTAGAATTGAAGAAAATCTAAAGAAATCAAAATATTTAATTAAAAAAAATAAAAAAATAAGAAGCTTTCACTTTTCAGAATAAATTAAGAGGTGGAAAATCTAGAATTGCTGGATCCCGGTTTATTAGATTTTTTTTCCAATCAGAATTTCATTGCTGATCATCATTAAACAATTTTTTTTTCAAAACTTTATTATCTTTGAGTATACTTTAATTTTGATTCGATTCGTTTGTTTGTTGTTCGAAATGAAGTTTCTGCACACGGTGTTTTATTATATTTGGGGGTTCTTTATTCGGTTATCAAAACGGACGAACAAACAAACAGTGCTCAGGAAATGCGATTTCAATTTTTTTTCTCTTCAGCATTGAAGTTTCAGGACCAGAATAAAAAATTATTGCTAGTACCAGAAAGTATCGGATTGTGAAAAATAACGTTCTCTTCTCTCTCTCTCTCTCTCTCTCTCTCTCTCTCGTCTCTCTCTCTCTCTCTCTCTCTCTCTCTCTCTCCTCTCTCTCTCTCTCTCTCCTCTCTCTCTCTCTCTCTCTCTTTTGTTTCCTTGTTAAAACTAATGTTTCAGGTAGATATTTTATTTTTTTTTTATTAAAAAAAATTGAATATTCGACTTGAATTTTGTTTTCCAATCATTTTATTTCTGGGTTTTTTTTAAATAAAACAAACGGTTCCTGAATTTGTTCCAAACGAGAATCTAAGGGAGAAAAATTCTAAAATAAGAAGATTTTTTTTTTAGAAATCCGAAACAAACAAGAATTTTGAAATCAAAAAAAAATTTTCTATTATAAATTGAACGATGAACAATAATAATAATAAATAAAAAACTATTTGAATTTATGAAATTGAATAAAATCGAATTATGGAAAAAAAAAACTGGAAACTATAGCCAAACAGAAAAATTCTTTCCTTGTTCATTCAGGTTTTTGTTCCTGGCTTAAAATCTTATTGAATCAAGAAACTAAAAGCAATAATAAGTTTTTACATTGTTGAAAAAAAAATTGGTTCAAAGTTCAATAGAACAAACATCAAAAAAACCTGAAATAATAAAATTTGAAACTTTTGTTTTGTTCAGCCCTAGCCCATAGCAGAATAGTTTTGAACAAACAGAACAAGCTTCTCTCTTCTTGTCTGAGCACGGTTTGAACTTTTCTTCCCGAATCAGAGCTTATTAAGATCTGGTAGACAATTTTTGCAATGAGAAAATTTTTCCAAGAAACAAAATATATTAATTCTTGGAAAATTCAATAAATAACTTATTCATAATCTTTGAGCAGAGTTCCTTGGAGAAGCCAATGAAATAAAAAGCTTTGTTCTCTCTTCTTTCGATTCCGTTTTTTTTCTTCAAAAGAAAGAACCCGAATTCATAGCTTGGGCGTATGAGACTAATGTCAGACTAATATTCTCGAAAAAAACAACTGGAACTATTACTAGAAAAAAAATGAGAGAAAACTAATAATATTAATATGATTATTAATAAGAATTTTATTTTATATTCGTTTATATTAATCATGAAAAAAAAATGAAGAGAAAAAAAGAAAGATTCTGTCTATGTATATTTTCAACAATTATCAGCACACTCGCACACATTCATAGAGAATATTTGGTGAACTATACTATAGTACTAGTATAATGAAATAAACAATTCTAAAATAAAGAAACCGAGTCTCTATTATTGAACCATTTTTCCCAACCATTATTACAATATCACACAATGATACCAATGACTACAATGATGATGAACGGGAAAAAAGAGAATATTCTCTGAATCGATATGAATGAATGAATGAAGAAAATTAAGTCTTTATTCGTTCATTTTTCTTCTACTTTTTTTTTGCCATGATGATAAAAAGAAAAGCCGAACAAATTTTGATGAAAACAGAGAGAAAAAGAACAATCAGGGAATGGAATCAGAGACATAACATTTAAAAAAAAAATGAATCACAAAATGAATAAAGACATGAATCATTCAATAATGTACAATTGAATGATGAACAAATAGTAATAGGAGAAAAAAATGGTCGACTAAAATAATCTCAGTCACTGCTCTCTGATAATTCGTCTGATTAAATGGAGAAAAAAAGGTTGTTTTTGCTTTCAATTCAATTATTGAGCGGTGAAATGTAATACTTGATTGATATTGAATTAATTTACATGTTGTTGTTGAAGTCGTTCTGTGATTGAACCATACCAAGGGAATTAATTCAATAATCAGGTAATAAAATTAATTAGAAAATTAATTTTCAGATTGGTGTTTGTGTGTGTGTGTGCCAAGAATAATTTGATTTAATAAAACTATCGATCCTGAATGGTCCTACTAGAGAGCTAAATGGAAACTTTATTAATCTAAAAACAGAATTTTTGAAATCTTTCAGATAAGTTCAGAAAAATTTTTTTAAATTAAGCTCTAGTTTATTTTAAACCAAAAGAAAAAACTTGGTTTTTTTTAAACTTTGTGTTTTTTTTTGAAAATTTTTTTTTAGTTTTAAAATTTGGATTCTAGCTGTTCAAACAAAACAACGAGTTAATTGGAACTAGTCTTCTTCAAGCCTATTCAATTTAATATAAAACGTTTCACTTGGTTTTGTTTTAAATTAAACAATAACAACAGCAGCAATAATAATGATGATGTTGATTGAGCAATTTGAGAAGGCCACTAGGAAAAAGCAAGCGAAACAAATCGAGCGAAAAATTGAACAACGAGAAAAAAAGAATCCTCGGTACAAAGCTTTGCCTGTTCTATTTTTCAGTTATCTTTTCTGAAATTCTTTTTAGAGTTTAGTTTTGATAGAAAAAATTTTTTTCTAAAAAAACTCAGTTGGGCTCTAGTTTTGTTGGAAAATTCCACAATTGCGATTTAAATTTTTCTTTTATTATCAAATTCAATGAAAATAAAAATTTAGGAAATTTTATGACAATCGAGTTGAATGAAGGAATGAGTTGGGAGTTTATTTTATTCAAAGTATTTGCCAGTAACCAACCAGTAAGATAATTAAGAAATTGAATTTCTATTTATTATACTAGTTTTAGTTTCTTTTTATTTTTATTTTTTTCGCCAAAAAAATACTAAGATAGGGTTGATCATTAATGAACATGAATTTATATTCGTGCTTGTGTGTGTGTTATAATTTATCGTTTCATTTAGTTTAATTTCATTTATTCTTAAATCAAGCTCTTTTTTATACTCATCTCCCGCACACACACACATTCTTATTTTCCTGTTTTTTTCTATATTTATTTATTCGTTTTAATTTTATTATAAACAAAAAGCTCAAATACAGAGAGTCCCTATATGCTTTCATTTCAGAATATAAAACCCTAGAATCCGATGAACCATCGTGGAAAGTTTTACTGCTGGTTGTTTGAACATGCAGAAATTTTCACAACAAAAACAACAGGACTCAATCTTAATAAATTAATAACACAGTGGAAACAAAACAGCAACAGAAAAAAAATGCATCTAAATTCTTGGTAACCTTCAACATTTTAGCATACCAATGTTGCGAATGTGCCAAACAAACTCTGTTGCCTTGAATCATGAAAGATGGCAATAAAAGTTTAATAACACGACCCACCCCACACACACACACACACGCACCAATCTCATAAAAATTATTTTTTTCTGCATATTCTTTGAAACTTTGCCTAAAAGAAACCAAACGTTTATATACAAAAGACTGTTGTTATTTTTTTTACTACAAGCTTTTAGATGGTAACTAACAAAAAAAAATTAGGAAATAATTTAACTGAAAAAAGCTGAAAATTATTCAATGTTTTTTTTTCTTTGGAAAATTAAAAAACGTGAAAAAGTCGGTTTCACTGCATTAAAAAGCATTTTGAAAAACCAAGTTTGTATATACCATCAGTTAATGAAGAATACAATTTTCCTTAAGTATTGTTTGAGTATTTTTTTAAATGAATTAATTTACAACAACAGATAGATTTAAATTTTCAGTTTAAAGCATGATGAAAGTGAAAAGCTGTGCTGTTGTTCTTCCAAGAAGAAACTAAATAAATAAATATTGGAAAATTTATTTGTTGAAAGAAACACAAATAGTCCCAAGAAGTTGTTGTTTATGTCTTCGTGTTTTAGTGTGTGTGTCGATGTCATGTGTTGTGTTTGTCATAATTGCCAAATTGACAAGAAGTTCCAAAGCCAACTCGGCACAAGAACACATTTCCTTCAACAGAAAAAAAAACAACAACAACATGACATTGCCCAGTGTTTCAATAACACCACCAAAGAACATCATTTCTGTTGGATTTCTTCTCTTTTGCTTTTTTTCTGTTTTGCTGTTCTTTGTTGTTTTGAGTTGACAATAAATTCTAGAAATTAAATATAGAAAAAAATTATTATAAAAGATTATGATTTTCTTATAAAAAAAAAATTATTACAATAAAATTCAAGTTTCAATTTCCCAAAGAAACTCATAAAATAGAAACTATACGAAACAGTTGGCTGCTTGAACACAGAATAAAACTCACTGAAGTCAAGTTGTGAATCGTTTTTTTTTTTTTTCGTTGAAACTTGTGATGATAGGTTTGTTTATTTGCTTTTTTTCCTATTCACTCCATGACTCCCAACAATGATTCAATGATGAAAAGCTTAAGGTTTTTTTCTGTTTCACAAACACCATGAGTTTTTTTTCTCCTCTCAATAACATCATTATATCACTTATGATATTGAAATGATATTATTGAAACTCAAGGAAAGGTCGTTGATGAAACAATTATTACTACGGCCTAAGAGGACCTTGTCAAATTTAGTTTGATTCAATGTACAAGCCTGTTTGTTTTTTGTACAAACAGTGTTTTTTGGGATGATTTTTGTACACCAGTGGTGGTAATGGTGACCCAAAATGTTTCAATATGTTTCATGATCAGTGAAAATCAAAATTTTTTTTGTTCTTTCCATGCTTTTAATTCATACAAATAGAAACTTAAAGAATAATAATCGTTGTATGTATGTAACGATAATAATGATGATGTTAAATTATATTTAATGATCATCTATATGTACAGCTATAATACATTTCTACAATACATAATGATAAAATGTAATATTTTCATTTTATTTTTTCATAATTATATTACTCGTTTTGAATGTGAATATCGTACGTATGTTAAGTTTGATTCGTTCAGCATGTGTGTGTGTGTTCATTTTCTAATACCATTTAACATTGTGTGCTTTCTGATATTACCTCGTTATCATAATAATGATGGTGTGTCGGTTTTTTTCTGTCATCTATATATATAAATATGAGACCAAGTGAAATGACGTATAGCTTGAATAGTGTACACTGTTTCATCTCACATCACTGATCATTTCTTTTAATATTTTTCTTTTGTTTTCTTACCAGTTTTCTCATTGTCTCATTTGTATTGTCAATGTGTTTCGTTTCGTTTTGCTCGAATCATTGGCATTGAAATCCTGGCATGGGGAAAAAATAAAAGAAATAAACAAATTTCGGCTAGATTTTTACGCAGACAGCGAAGATCGTTTCAGTTTTTTTTTCTTCTCAAATTTACATTGAAAACAAAATATAGAAATGGAAACATTGACGATCATTTAATAATAATATTTTTTCAAGGAGAATTGGGAAAAAAACTTTGACTTTGTTCGTTTGCTTGCTTGTTTGTTTGTTCGTTCATTTCAGAAGAGAAAGAAGGCTTCGAGATGCGTGATTCGTTAGCCATGACATTTTTTTCCTTCAATAACAAGATGTAATAATCAATGAAAAAAGAAACATCCTTCAAGAATCACTTTGAAAATCCTCAATTTCTGCTGCCGCTGCTCTTTGAAGTTGAATAACATTATTCAAATGAAGATTGCCATAGACTACCTGTGAAAAATTTTTCTTATTCTTCAAAATGTCATTCCTGGTTGTCATTTCTCATTGATGAGAAGATAGCTTGATTGAGAATAGCTGACAATAATTTTTTAGTTTTTTTTAAAAAAAAATTGGTTATTAAAAACATGTGAAAACTGGCAGAAAAAATTTTCAATTCTGTGAATTTTTTTCTCTGTAACTAGTCTATTTGTATGGAAATTCTTTCTTGGTATTCACCCTTCAAATCGATTGACAATTGAAGAAAAAATTTTCTAATAATTTCCAAATATTCAACGAATGAATTTCAAAAAATAAAATTTTGACAGTTTTGTGTGTTGTTATATGAAAGCCACAATGACAGCTTCAAAGGGAAAAACACCAAGAAAACATTGGAAAAAAAAGCCTAGAATACGATCCCAAAGTTTGGGTGTTTATTTATATTTTTTTTCTTTTCTGGAAAGTTTTCGCGGAATTTTTTCCATTTTCATAGCGTTTTCTAATTTTTGTTCTCTTCTCTGGTTACTTGTACTTGAGCTTCTTGGGAAAAAAAATAATCAACTAAGAAAAAAACCCAAATCAAAAAGACCAGAAAAAGAAAAAAAAATTGAAGAAAACGACGTTGTTGACGGGTGGCCTAGAATATTTTTTGTTGTTGTTGTTCTAACAGTAGGACCCTACTATTCTATTTTCCGTTTAGATCGGATGGAATTTTCTTGTTCTATTTCTTCGAACACCGAAAAAATTTGATCTCTGCTAGACAAACAAAGCAGCAGCAGCAGCCAAAAAAAACTCTGAGAATAGAGAAAGGCCAAAAGTGAAAGTTTTAAGCAGATTTTTTTTTTGTCTTTCAATATTCTTTTCTGTTGTTGTTGATCCAATTTATTCTGGAACAGAAAATGGAACAACAACAGCAGCAAAAAAAAAAAAAAAAAAAAATTTTTGGTGAAAAAATATTTGTTGAGTGAGGGCGAATTTGATTCCATTGCATAAAGCTGGGACTAGAAAAAAAAAAACTAGGAATTTTGTTTCTCAAGCGTGTGTTTTTTTTCTGTTTCTTTCTAGGCCGTGTTTGTTTTTTGGATGAAACTAAATTTACATACCAACAAACAGGAAAAAATCTTAAATCAAAAGGTTTGCTTAGTATCAGAATATTCTTCTCAGAGTTTTCTTTTGTCTCACTTCTTCTTTTTTCCTAGTAGAATTTTTTTTTTTGAGAAAAAAAAATCGGTTTTTGTTCCAACAACAGCTACACGCATTGATCAAAATATTGGAATTCATACATTCACACTGACACACACAGGCACACACCAACGAGAACAGCATTCTTCAATCGCCATAAATTACAAAACTGTATCGGGTGTTTCAAGGATTTTTTTTTTCCTTTCTCAGTGAATATCAATTGAAAGTGAGGACCGAAGAAAAAGTACTAGAATTTTTATTTAGAAAAAATTCATTATTTTAAAAAATTTAGTTTACATTATTTTCTTTTCTCTTTGGTTCTCGTACCTATTTGGTTTTTTAAAAAAAAAAAAATTCTGTTTCAAGCACATGTATTCCATCTTTTTCTGGAATGAATTCTTTTTGAATAAATAACACGGACCAACACACACACACACACACACTAACTAGAATCATAACGAAGTAGAATAACAAATTCTGTGATTTTTTTTTTTCTTGTTTTGAATAAAATCTCAAAAAATAAACACAAAAAAGAGACGACAAAAAAAAACAGTGAAAATTAGATCCATAATAATAATAAGAAGATGGAGAAGACACGCATAATTTAACTTTGAAGTTTTGCTTCAAAATAAATAAGAGAAAAACCTAGGCCTCGAGACCAACCCAGAACTAAGTTCAGCTTCTAGTTCCAAGAAGAAAATCTTTTTGTTTTTTTTTTTCAAGTCAAAAGAAACGTAGACGAAACCAAGAAGAAGAAGAAGAAAAAAACTCAATTGCCATTTCACAGTGTGCAACACTACCACTGGTATAATAAATCGTAGACTAGAGAACAAAATTTGCTTTTTTCCACTTGGAACAAAAATAAGTTTTTTTTCCAAAAAAATAAAATAAATAAATAAACAGATGAATGCAGAGAAAAAAAGCCCTCAAGTGAAGTAAATTGCAAAGATTTTTTTTTTTTTTTTCTTCATCCCAACACTCTACAAGGGTGGAAAAATCGAATCAAAAAATGTTCAAACACCAAAACACTGAAACTGTTTGAGAAGAAAAAATATTCTTCAATCTGGAATTTTCTGTGTTTTGACATGTTCTTTTTTTCTTCCCTATTCGCGGCACTAAACAACACGAAAAATTCTTCTACAAAAAAATTGAGAAATTCTAAAACTGTGAAAGGTGTTCGCTCTCATTTATTCATTTCCAAGAGACGAATTAATACCCTGAAACATACAACATTTGAATGAGGATAATAAAAAACAGGGTGATGTAGTTCTCGACGAGAAAATCTTAATTAAAATACCTCGAGAAAATAAGAGAGATTCGATTCGAACGAGAACATTTTTTATTTTTTATTTTTTTCTGCTTCCCACTTACGCTCTAATACCTTTAAAGCAATTTAGTGCCGACTTCTCTGTTTGCTTGAAATAAAAACGATAGAAAAAAAAAATTTACGAAACAAAAAGATTTATTCGAAGTTGACAACAAAACGAGAAAAATGAAAGCAAAAGAAAAAACCTAAGAACCGTAACTTCTAAGGAGAATTACAAAGAACTAAAACCAAAGGAGAAAAAAATAACCTAAAATGACAACCAGAAAACAGAAATAAATTCATTTCCAAAGAGAATCTGCTTCTAAAACCAGTAGCAAAAGAAGAAGATGAAGAAAAAAAACAATAAACCCTAAGATTTTGAGCCCTGGTACCTTAGTTTTTATTTTTATTTTTCTGCTTCTTCACCCAAATTTATTTGAAAAGTTTTTATTTTAATTTTTTTTCGAAAGCAAAAGATAGAGAAAAAGAGAGAGAGAGAGTTCATTTAAACACAACTACAACAACAAGATCTTGTTTCTTGTTGGCTCAGAACCCTAGAAAAAACAAAATTATTATTATTTATTGTTTTTCCTAGTTTAGACTCTGGTCTGGTCCACAGAGTACCCAAGAAAGAAAGTGAGAGTTGACAACATTCTTAACAATTCTATATGAAGCCACGAGGTTTTTCTTTCTTGTATCTTGACAAAGGAAAAATTTTAAATTATTCTAATGTTGTTGTTGTTTTGATAATTTTCCATGTCTTGTTTAAAAAAAAAAGAAGAGAGTATTGGAATTTAAAATATTTCAATTGAAGCTCTGTACTTTTTAGTTTTATTTTAGACAAATAATAATGATAAATAGGCAGAAGGTTGTTTTTCAAGGGATAAACACTGGTAAAAATTGTTTTTCTAACAGAAGAAAAAAAGTAAATAAATAGATGAAACAATGAATGAAATTCTTGAAAACAATCGATAAACAAACAAAATTAATAGCAAGAATGCTTTATGGAGATGCTTTGTGTGTGTGTGTTTGTTCAAGCTGAAACAATAAATCTGTTTTGGTGTATAAAATGCTAGATCCTGTGCGCCAACTAATCTTCCAAACGAGATCTTTCATATTTTCATTTTTTCCAACTATTGGTCATCTCTGTTTAGAGAAAAGATCAGAACTTAAAAATTTGTTTGAAGGTTTAATCTGTTGTTTTTTTTTTTGGTCCAAGAAGACAAATAGCTTAAAAAATAAATTTTTTTGTTCACTTCAAAGGATGACTCGAGCAAATGATCAGAACGCTCCGAATCGGTGTTTTTTTCTCAAAATAATAGTCAAACTATGATAAAATTTATTTAGTTTTTTTTTCTCTCGGCCTTAATCCGAGGACCATGGAACATCTTTCATTTTTTTTCTGGCTGCTTTTTTTGTTCCAAAATCCAAACTTTCGATAAAAACAAGCAATTTAATGTCAAGAATTTTTTTTTGTTTTGTGAACTTTGAAAAATTCTTGAGTTTAGTTTAGATTCAATGCTTATCAAAATAACAACCAATAATAAATTTGAAAAGATATTTATTTATTATTTTTTTTTTATAGTAAAACTATTAGATTGTTATCAAGAATATTATCAAATTTATTAGTGAAAAAACAATTTTCTGAGTGATTCGGTGATTCTTTGGCCCTAATTTAATAAACGTCTGATAAATAATGAAGAGTAAATATTCTAAAGCCTAGATTTTTTTCTCTCTGTTCCATAAACAATGAAACTGTTTTGGGATTTTTGAGTTTTTTTTTTTGCTGGTGAGTTTTGGGGCCAGACAGCCGTTCCAGAAACAGAATGAATATTTTATGTAATTATGAATTTTAATTTCTAAATTTTTTGTTTTCTCAAAAAATGAATATTTTAAAAAAACTTGTAACTGTTGTTTCTGGAATTGGGTTTTCATTTGTTTCAATGCACAATCAAAGAAAACAATTTAAATTATAAAACTGAATCAATGATTAATTTATTTTGGTTTTGTTTGTTTATAATTTTCGACTTCATTATTCAGATACCAAAAAAAAAAAAAACAGAAGAATTCTAAACAATGAGAGATAAGACCCAAACTGCTTTAACAGCACTACAAAAAAAAAAAAAAACGAAAAAGAATCGGTTTTCTGCCCTGAAAGCAACAAACAAAAAAATCACTATTTAAAATCTGCTATAACGACACTGTTGTGTTTTTTTTCCACCCTCTTAGTGTTAATGAAACCGTACTAGAACTTTGTAATGACAAAAATAATTAATGCTAATTCCCGAATGGAATGATAAACTGTGTTCCCAAGAAGCGTTTGATTTTATTTTTACTGTCTTTTTTTTTTAACATAAAACAATAAATTTATATTTGTCTTGTTAGTTAACTAGAGAAGAAAAAACTGAACCAAAATAACTGAAACTTAGAATCTAGAAACTAAAGCTAAAAGAAAAATACAAAAATCATTAAAAAAAAAAGTTTTCCCACACCAAATTCATACCAAAACTAATTTGACCCAATTTTCAGTGTTTGGAGAGGGTATTTTACTTTGTTTGCTCGAGTTTTGGAAAAAAAAATTTATTTTGTAATAATGCTTATAATAACTAATATTATGAAATTATTTAATTACAAAGAAACTAAGAACTTGTAGGAATTTTTGAAAACCAAGAAAAAATAAATTTTTATTATATTTAGAACCACGTGTCTTCTTTTTTTATATCTAGTTCATAAAAGGTGTGACAATATGTTTTTGGTGCAAGTCTTGTTTATGACTATGTTACAAACTGATATTTTTTTTCTATATTGAAAATTATTGGATTAACCGTGTGTTTTTAGTTAGAAACTTTATCAATTAAATATTTTCTGTTTAAAAAAAAAGAATAATAAATTGAAAATTTTATTAATTTGTTTTTCTTGTTCCATTAATCACAGGTGTCTCTGGATTTTCTGTCGCTTTCTGGATCTTTTTGAACGAGAGTACCCAAAGTTTGCTGTTTTTTTTATAAGAAATAACTTTCTGGTGAGTCAGTATTCAATAATTTTTAAAATCATCAAAAGAAAGACTAGTTTAGATTTTTTTTTGATCGCCTAGTTAGTTGAGAAACAGAGGAGGAAAAAAACAACTGAAACGAATTATGAATTCACGTTTCATAAATTTATAATTCATTATTTATTTATTTTTTCTGTTGTTAAAAAATTTCCATTAGTTTCAATGCCCATTTGGAGCAAAAAACTTTTGCCAACAACAACAACAGAACAATTATCATTATCATTCTGATGAAAGATGAACAAAACGACAAGAGAAGAAAATTATGAGGATTCATAAAACATCTATCATCAAAATGAGAAAACGATTGTTTCGTTGGTGAGTTTCACCTTCACCTTTGAATTGTTTAAGTTATGTTTCCAAGTGCTGAGCCTTTTTTTGAGAGAGAACCAAGAAAGTATTAAATAGAAATTATTATACCATTTTACTTACTTTTTTTTTGTAAGAAAATAATTTTACACAATTTTCTCTGTGATCGTATATCACACAAACACACCATTCAAATTCAAAGATGATGATTATATTTTATCATTTTTCTATTCTCTATCGCTTCCAGTAGATCTGTGGTATCAATTGAAAAATGCAAACTTCACATTTATGATAATAGATCGTCAAATATAGAAGATAGAACTGTGATTAACGTTCCAAAAGTCATTGAATCATCAGAGATTGAATTGAAAATTGAAACTCAAAAACTTTTAGTTTCCGAAAATTTCTCTGAACTTTTTGCGATGAATATGATCATGATGATGATTATGACGAGGACGTTCTCTTTCTTTCTTTCTCAGAAACATCCGTCGAAAAAGCTGAAACAATATTTGTTGTTGTTCTATTCTCAAAGCATTATTCATCATTATCATCATCAGCATTGTCATTGGCAATGAATAGCAATGCAACCATCTTGTTTGACATTCTTCTTTGATTTTTTTTTTTTTTTTTTTGAATCAAAGAAAAATTTGAAGGATTTTTTTCTGTTTATAATAACAACTCATAGCATTCGATTCGTTCTATTTTTTGATGCTACCTCAAGGGCGAAAATTTTCCTAGTTTTTTGTTGTGGTCCAAAATTGAATGTTTTAATTATGATGATTAGTTTCCCAGAAAAGAGAGAAAAAAATTTTTTTTCTTCATATTAATCTTCAGTATTTCTAATATAAGTTATGATATATGGCATTCCGTTTTGTTTTGTTTTTTGGCTCGTTTGTTAAGGCCGCTCTGGGCCACACTAAACCATTGTTGTGGTCGAAATCAATCTTAATGTCTCTCGTTGGTTTTCTTTCATTTTGGTTTTGATACAAATTTTTCTTTTATTCTAGTCAAAAAATATTGCCATTTTTTGTTTTTGGCTTAAAAAAGTAGAATGAAATGAAAGCTTTTTAGGTTTAAAAAAAAATTTTTTTTTTTATCTTTGCAACCAATGTTGGAAAGAAGAATTTAACAAACAAAGAAGAACAGTGAAACAAATAGTTTGATCTGTCATTTTCTGTGTTTCTTCTCCCGAAGATGAATTATTATGATGAGGTCCATTGTGACGTGTCCAACAACAACAACAACTAACAATTCTAATAGATATCAATGGCCATTTAACGAAAATAAATCTTCGTTTTTTTTTTTTTTTGCTTGAAATAATGAGAAAGCACAGTTTTGTAACAGTAGAAAATAGAACAATCTAGTGATACTACTATTAAAAAAAAAAAAACAAGGCTTAATCAAAGCCAATTTTTTTTAATGCAATGCTATTCAATGCCTATTTCAATGATCATAATAGTTGATGGTCAAGCAAACGGACAAGGTTGAAACGATGTACAAAGAGAAAATAAAATTGAATCCCATTTAAATGGACAATGATAATGTTGATGGTGGTTAAGTGATTAATGAAAACGAAAAAAAGCATTCGATGTGTTCTAATAGAACAAACACACACACACACACACACTGTTTGTACATAATAAAAATTATAAAATTTAAATAATAAGAAGAAGGTTTTGAAGAACAGTTTCAAACTATTCGAAGTTGTTGTTGCTTTTTTCATGAACATAATCGATGAATTTATTTCAACCAGCCATTGATTTGATGTTAATAAAATAAAACTTCAATCAAAACCACAAACACTCACAGGCGGCACTCCATTGAAGGGCTAATGAAACAAATGGATGCAAACTACTTAAAATTTTTTTTTTTTAAATTTTCATTTATTCGATTAACATTGGTTTTGTTTTTCTGTGAAATAATCAAGGATTTATGTTCTCAAGGAGTTATTTATTTGATAAATAGAAAATTTTATTTAATTTTTTTTTTCTTTGCTTAATCTAAATGTTTTTGACATCATAAAATTTGCTCCACAAACACAAAAACTGTATTTTGTTTTAGTTGTTTTAGAGAAAAAAATCGCTTTAAGACTCGAAAGTTTTAAATTCAATATTGTTTTGTTGTTCAGAAAAAACAATTTTCTCTTCTTATGATCCATCAATCATTCATTTTTCTTGTATTATTCACTTTTTTTTTTTGAAAGCGGGAAAGAATTCTCGATATTACCTTCAACGATCGATCGATTTGATTTAGTGTATCTGTGTGCGTGGGTAACCATATTACGCATATTTTGAATACATATGGTAGGTATGTACCTTGTATATTCTTATTGAATGATTCAATAGTTCATGGATTCTTCAATGAACTTGTTAGATTGTTTAAAAGATTATATTTTCGATTTTTTTTTCAAAGCTTTCTAAAAAACTTTGCAAGAGAAAGATTTCAAAAGAAGAGCCAAAAGATGGAACTAGAGAAAAAAAAATTGTCAATGCTCATTTTACTTCATTTATTTTCTTATTATTAAATTGATCAATTTTCGAGTTTTTTTTTTTTTTTGATTGATCTAAAACATTTGTTTAGCACGAAAAAAGAAAAAAATTAAATTTTTTGTTCGCTAGTTGTTTTTTGTTTTGTTTCTCAAACAACCAAAGTAAAGTAAAAAACCGCTAAGTGCTTTTTAGTGTCTGAAAAAAAACAAGAATAAGAAAAAGCCCATCAGCCCTAGCAAAACCCAACACACACACACAAACTACCCAAAAGGACCAAAAATTTGTTCCTGGAACAACGGAATATCGATCCATAACATCAGTTTTGTTTCTCTTCAAAAGAAGAAAAAGTTTTCTATCATCATCGTTGTTAGTTCTTCGTCGTCGTCAACGTTTAAACTAATTGTTGTTTGGCGTGTATCGATTTCTTCATTGTATTCTCTGTTGTTGTTTTTTTGTTTTTCAACACTTTTTTTTTCTCTCGGTTAGATTCACTCGTTTCATTGGTTCTATGATGGCCTGTCAACCACCACCACCCTGGAAGAAAAATTAGTATTGTTTCATTGAAAAGTGAAGGAGAAAGGATTTGTTTCGATTAGTCTCTTAGAATTAAGAAAGAAACAGAGACCTTTATTATTGAATGTTCCAAGTAGGGATAAACATTTAAAATGTAACAACTATAACAACAATCGATCTATAGACTTTAAGAAATTAGAAAGAAACCCAAAATCAGAGAGAAACAAAAAACACAACGTTGCAATAAATCTAAATAGGATTTTTTTCCTTTGCTTTTCTAAGTGAAACGTTTTTTTTTTTTTTTGTTTGATTGAAAAGTTTCTGCAAAAAAAAAAAAATTTTGAAGAACCAACAAAAATCGTTATCTTCATCGTCTTTTCCTAGAAAGTTTCCTAAAATAGAAAAATTGGTTAATATTTTCTTTTATGCTAAGATTAATGATATTTAATAGGGTTTAAAATATTAACTTGACTAGGCTTTAGATCATTTTTTTTCCACTACCAGAAAATTAAAAATTAAATCAAGTTTCATTTTTGTTTTAAATTTTCAGAATTTTGTTTTTAAATATCAATCCGCAGAGAAAAAAAAAAATTCAAGTAAAAAATGAAAATTTTAACGTTTAAAAAAAATTTCGATCGATTGTAATGTCTGTGCCTAGAATTAGGGCCTGGTATTGAAATGTAAGCTCTGCTTTGTAGACATTTAGTTGCTTGTTTTGTTTGACCTTTCAAACAAAGAAACGCAAAAGACATTTAAAATCATTTCGGAATGTTTGTCAATTTTGAGACTCATTGACAGAAGACAGTTCTTAGAATTCTGCTCAACTGTTTGCTTGATCAAATTGACCGAAATGGTTGAAAAAAAAAAAACGATGATGATCAGTAATTAAACAAACATTGTGGTCAGTTTGTTCTTTCCAGAAAAAAAAATATTGTCCGGCGACAACAACCATTATTATTAACTACCATTTGAACCATCAATTGGTGATGAAAGAGAATGTTTGTTTTTTTTTTTTGTAGTAAAATGGATAAATTATAAAGACAGGAAAAAAAAAACTAAGCGACTTGGTGACGTGTCACCATCCTCATTGATGATGATGGGTTTCTAGTTTTTCCTATTCTTTTAGTAAAACCCTGTATAATAAAAACAAACGACAGTTTCCTGATCAGTTGAAAATGAAACTGACCAACCAACCTACCAAATGGACACACACACCATCATAATAATAACTTTGGGATTATAATATTGGAAAGAAATGATAAAGTTTTGGCTGAACAAAAAAAAAGTCTGTTTTTAGGGGTAGCACAAGCACGCCAAAGCACATTAACAACAGGAAAGAACAAGAAAGTTGTCGCTCATCTCTGATGATCATCAAACAAAATGGAAAATATGAAATCGATGATTGACACACCACCATCATCGCACGACACACACACACACGCCGCTAAAAACATTTTTTCGATCCATTAAAACATTTTGAACATTTGATAATAAAACTTGATGATTTAAAGAACAATAATAAAAGTTATTTGACCGATAATAACCAAACCAAACCACAAAAAAAAAAAAAATTTATGTTCATGTAATGTGTGTTTCTGCCCTGGTTTCACAACTCTGGGCTGTTCTACCTGAATCCTTAACAAACAGTTAGAGTTTTATTTGGAGTTTTTCTCTTTCTGATAGAGCTGTCGTCAAACGGTCGTTTGAGAACAAAACGATTTTTACGAGCAAAACTCAAGAAACTTGTAACTTTCATCTTTGGTATAGAATGGGGAAAACAAAAATTCATTTACCAATTTGATGATAATTTATGGATTAAGTTCCATTTGGAACAACATAAACCACATTTTTACAATGATGATTATGATGATGATTTAGATAGATCATAAAAAAAAAAATTTGTTTCTTTCTTTAAAAAAAAAAGTTTTGTGCTTGTGTGTTACTGCTCTGAATTTTTTCGACGTTCACTGAGCAAACAAATGATGAGAACCATTTGAACCACTAAAAAAATTTATTAATAGCGAGAGTTTTGTTCTATTTCCAACTTGACATCAACCAGAAACCTTATCATTGTTCATAATTTACCTCTCAGTCTCTCTCTTTTTCAACCGCCATAATCGTCCACATTTCTTGGGTTCTTTTTTTTTCATTTAATGGGGTTTGCTGTAGCCTGTTTTTTGGGGTCTAGTTGAATTTTAGTTGTCTTTACTCTCTTCGTCTTATTAAAACAAATTAGATTAATTCATCATTTATTTATTATTGATAAACTTTTCATCATCATCATCATCATCATTATTATTATCATCATCATTACTAATCGGTTAATGTTCTCTTTGGGTTGATGTTTATTGACTTTGATGATAATGATGATAATGGTTGATAACTACAAGCAATTTTTTTTTTCGGTGTTTCCAGTACCAACCAGAACTGGGTAGAAGAGAGAAAAAAAAACCTACAACCATTATAAACATATTGTTACTAATGTGATGATGATAATGATGACGAGGGCGAGAGATTCAGTCAGTAAGTAAGGGATCGTAGAAAAGAATTTGTAATTATCTTATAGTAAAAAAAAAAATAAACTGACTTTAAACAAAAAAGAAAAAAAACAAACTACAAACTCCATTAATAATTTCTTGGAAAAAAAAGAAGAAAATATTCCATCTATGAGAGAAGAGCGAGCGAGAAAAACTCTGTGTGCTATTGTTGTGGAAAAGATAATTCAATTTAAAAATTAATATTTTTTAATAAAGAAAAAGTGTTTTAATATTTAAAGTTTTTTTTTTCAGAGAAAAAAATTGTAGATTTTAAAGTGATGAAATCTTTAAATTTTTTCCAAATAAATCATTTGAATTAGTTCACAGGTTTGCAAAATTTTATTTATTTTGGGTTAACTTTTCTGGATCAATTAGTTTTTTTTTATCAATTAATTATCATTTATTATTATGACATATCAAAAGAATAGAAAATTTCAAAAATTGATTGAAATACAATGTATTTGAAACAATGTTGTCGCTTTGTTTGAAAATGTTCAACAAAAAAAAAAAACGGCAAAATTTCTGTGTTCTGTTGAAAAATTTTGTTTAGATTGAATTTAATTAATTAAAAATGTGTGTTCAAAGAGAGAAAAAAAAACTTTGAATACGATTAGCCAACTCGAAGTATTTCTTCAAATAGTTAATATTACAAAAGTGAGTTAAAAATTTCGAAAACAATAGTAGACTTTTCATCATTTATCTCCCGCATTTCATGAACACACAGAACTAGGTTCAAAACAATGTTTAAACATTTGATGTTCGAATTTTTGAAATTTCTTTTTTTCGATTAAAATTTATAACGCGTTTCGTATTTGTAATGAAAAAATTAGATTCAATTTCATAACGCAATTATTGTTTTAATTTACTAAAAAATTTTTTTTGTTTATAATTTTAAAGAATTAAATTCTTTGTAAGATTTTTTTTTTTTTGTGAATAAACAACCAGAATAAATTTGGTTTTCATTGTAATTTATATTGAGAAATTTTTCAACTAAAAAAAAAAGTTATTCTTCTAGTTTAGATTCTAGCTTGGTTTTTTTTCCATGTTTTTTTTCCTGAAATAAAAACAAGAAATTAATAGAATTTCAGTGTTTTTAATGAGAGAGAGAGTCAAATTTATTTATTTTTCTATTAGTTTCTCTAGGTTCCAATAATGATTGGTATCCATGATCAGGGCTGTAAAAACAACCTTTTGAAACGACCTTTCTCTCCAATTTCTTTTCATGAAAAAAAAAAGAAAAAACAAATATTTACCAAAAATAAAAAAAAATACAGCGCTTCAATAATTTTTCTTGTTGATTGGTATCCGCACAAAGTGTATTGGTGTGTGATGATGATGATGATGGAAAATAATTGGTTCAATAGAATAAAACAATAAATAGAGGAAAAATTTGACATTTTTCTACGGTCCATTCATGTATGACATGTTTGTTGATTCTAATTCCATCTATCTATCCAATATATCATATAATTTTTACTGTGTTTCATTTGTCAATATAATTTATTTCAAGCTATTATAGATGGAAAAATTCTCGAGCATTCATCATCAAACGTCGAATCATTGGCAAAATTATTATCATTATTGTATAATCTAATAAACTATCAAAAACAAACAAACCGACAATGAGCGAAATCTTTGAAAAATGAATTTGGCGAAAAAAATTGGTTTGCTTTGAATTGGAGGCTAAGAGAGTATTGGAAACTATTTCTTCTAGAGTACCCATAGAGCGGTTTGGGGTATTATTCTTGTTTGTTTTCCAATAGTTGTGGTAATGTTTCAACAGCAAAAAGTTCAAGATCATCATCGTCATTGAATAATAACGAATTATAATCGAACAGAACTTTTTTTTCTATATTTATTTTACTTTTTTTGACATTAAAATTCCATTAAAACGCACACCCGCAAACACGCACAGTCAAACACGATTGATTGGGCAAACAAGGCTCCATGTTGTTCTCCATGGGTTTTTACTCTCTCTGGCGTTATGTTTCGATATCGATATTTTTTTTTCTAAATGGCTTTTCAAAACGATTTTTTCTCCACCAATCCAGCTAAACAGCTTAGCGAGAAGGAAAAAAAAATCTTAAAAGAATGAAACGATATTGACTTTAATTCTCTCGTTTGTTTTCACCGTAAGCTAACGGTTTTTGTTTTCTGTTTTGTTCAAAACTGGTTTATAATTTTGACATACACAGATTAAGTTTTCTCGTTTTCAGCTGTTGTTGTTGGCCTAAAAGTTAGGGCTTTCCTAGTTGTTTCTCCCAATGAGAGATTCATTAGATAATCAGAAGTGTAAAAATTTAACGGTGTTATCTGTAATGTTTCATGATGGAGGTTGTTCCACTGAAATGATTTTCCAATAGCTTTTCAAAACTCTTGTTCAAACATAGCATCAGTATGTTAGCCTTTTGCCCCTGAAAAAAAAAATTCCTGTACAAATTCGTATAATGATGTGTCATCATCATCCGTTATGCCATTGATGTTGAGACAAAAATTTTATTTTATTTTTTTGAATAATTTTCAAGATTCCATTTGATAATTTGACTTTTCTTCGCTTCAAGTAGAGAAAAAAAAAGTTTAAAATCTTCTCTAGGTAAATATTTGTCTTCTTTTAAAATTAATGTTGCTGTTTCCATAATGTTTGTTGAACAACACTAACACAGGAACAAGTTCAATTCGATTAAAATTCAATCCATTGTCAATTTTTTTTTCTCTGTCGTTGCTTTCGTCCTCGTCTTCGTTGTTGTTGTTTGACGAAATTAATAATTTTTCTTCTTCAGAAATTTCCCAAAAATTCATATAAAAAAAAATCCAAAATTAACCATTCAAGATAACAAAATTTTTGAAAAAAAAATCAGAAATTTGCTTTAAATCTATGGATCGATTAATCAATTCATAAATCAAATTTAGAGACAGAGATGATGATTAAATTTTGATTTCATTAAAAATTCAATGTCGTTAAAAAAAAAACTAAAAATTTTTATTTAGTCTGATCAGAAAGTCTTTATCTCATAATTTTTCAACCTTATTATCATAAAAATTTTTATGATGATTCGTTTAAATTTTCTTCTCAATAAATTTCAGTTTTCTCCAGCAGAAACTACTACTCTTTTGGTAGCATGTTTACGCTACTGGTTATTAATATTTTTTCACGTTTAAATAATTATTCATCATAAGACGCTTTAATAGTGTGTCATATTGATCATGTTTCATTAAGATCTTATCAATTCCTTTAGAAAACAAAAATAATTTAAAACCAACTTGTTATTTTTGTTAAATATTTCACAGAACTTCAGTTGTTATCACTTTAAACTACCAAACACAATTAGAACAATAAGTAGAGTGTTAATTTCAGGTAAAATTTTTTGATAAAGTTTCCTCTGATTGTAGTTGAAAACAAATTGAACAAGCATACATTTAATGAAGCAAATTTCTAACTCTATTCGATATGTTTCATAACCCTGACCCGTATCTTTAAAAAAATTGTCTCTTTCACTGTCTCTCTCTGTGTGTGAGTTGTCAATACCTGAATTGTTCGTAAGTCAAAAAATGTGAAATCTTTAAATCTAAAATCTTCCATGATGGGTTTTAATTCCAACCATCAATCATCATAAATTTTGATTTATTTGATATCTATTTCACCTGGAAATCGTTGATGGTAGTGATTGAAGAAAACTAACCCAAAACTGTCTCCAGAAGCTGAATGAAATTGATTTATCTTTTTTTCTTTCTTTTTTTTAAGAAAATAAAATCATCATCTTTTAAGAGAATTTTTTAGATAATATTAATAGATGATATATAAAGACGAAGAAGATGTTGAAAAAAAAACTTTTCAAGGTTCGAAACAACAAGAATATAAAAAAATCTTTATTCGCGTCTGTGAGATCGTCCTCTTTGGACGGCTTCACTTTTTTTTCAATAAGATTTATTTCTATTTGACAGATCTTTTTTTGAAATTTTTTTTTCTTACCGAACAACGTACAGACGTGTTGTCCAATTGACTGGACTCTTCTTTCAATCGTTTTTTTTTTTTTTTTTGATGAGATGTTTTCTCATAATAAAACGAATAAAAGGTTTTGTCATTTCTTTGTGTGTTTCATTCGATTATCATCGTTATTTTTATTATTATTATTAGACAAATCACATCATTGAAAAATTTACTAAATACTCGCGTGGCATGGTGTAATAATAGTGAGTGAGTACTTGTGTGTCTCACTCTCTCAAACATTCTCTCACTAGATAAACGTGATTTTGATCAAGGTGTTCGGTTTTTTTTTTAAACAAACAAACAAGCCATCCAACAAGCTAGCGGTTAAGATTTTTTTTTCCATTGATTCATTGTGAAAAATTCACAAATGTTGTCAACAGAATGTTGTGTCATCACGTCGTAATCATCGTTTGTGAGCTTTATTGCTTCAAGTTTGGGGAGGCTAAAAAAATAGAATTTTCTTAAATCGTTTCATCGAACTTTAATTATTTAAATTTTTTAATATGAAAGAATTTATCACCGTACTTTGAAATGATTCTTCAATTTTTTTCATTACAATTTCCAATGATCTAGGTGTTTTAAAAAAAATTTCGATTATCTCTTCAGATAATTGTTTCCTTTGATTTTTAAAATTTCATTAAAGCGATTTTGAGAGATTGGTTGATGGATCAAGAGGCTGGGTCAAGTGCAAAATGATTCAATGATTTGAATGAGAAAAATTCCAAATCTTATCAGCTAATAAGATCGTTTGTTGTGTTTGCAATGGAGAGAAATACATTGAAAAGTGCGTTTGTGTTTGTAATACTAATGTCTGTAATACGTGCAACAAGGAACAAAAATTATTATCAATAAAGATTTTTTTTTCTTGTAATATTTTTAGAACAACATATTTTTGCTTCAGTTTTTTTTTTGTTGTTATTTTTGGAACGATCTTGTTTTCTTCAATTTCCTCTCACTTATGGAAAAGTTTGGAAAAAACAATTTTTTTCCTGAAATTTTTCTTTGAACAAGGAGAAACTTAGCGAGAGAATAAACTTGAAAAGTTCTCCGCAATTTCTCTTCATTTTTTTTTTTGGCAAAAACAACGTACAAGCTTTCTTCAAGTTTCAAGTCTGTTTTCTCGTAAAATTTTTTTGAAGGCTAAAGGTGGAGATTTTTTTCCCTTTCCATCAGATCGTTGTTGCTTTGGCCATACCACAGTTGTGAAGTTTTTTTTTTCATTATCGTACCTGTGTAATTTTAGTCTCACTAGGTGAGACTATTTTCATAACACAGTTCTCTCACTCTTTTGCTTTGGTGGAGAAGGAAACTTTGAAAACGAAATTTTTCTCTTGAAGAAAACTTGAGAAGCAAAATTATGGATTTCTTGATTTTATGATAATATGATGAGAGATGCATTATGATCCAACATGGTTTAGTGTTTGTTTGTTTGTATTCTCAATTCATTCATCAAAGAAAGTTTTGAAACACAGTTTTGTGGTTTAGTTTTTTTTTTGTTCTCTTAAATGTGACATATCGGTGTATCGATCAAGTTCAAATGATGAAATCAATCTGAATGAATCAATGACCAATAGAAATTTTTTTCCTCCTTCAATAAAAAAACCGGTGTGAAAATATTAAATGGGAAATTTTCGGTGCATTTTCAATCAATAAAGTGTCCTGTGCTTCTCTCACCGAAAATGGGTTGAAATTTTTCTCAGGTTATTGTGGTCTGTTTGTTTGTTTTTCTGTCTAGTTTTTCTGTTTGGAATTGTTTTGAGATGATGCCCAACAGATGAAGTTGTTTTATAAAGTTTGTTTAATCAACTTTCAAATCAAATCAATCATTCTGAAGGAAGAGGAAAAGTTTTCTAGTGCAAAAAGTGCAAACATTGAATAGAATGTATCTACCTTGAGAAGTGAAAAAAAAAACATCAATACTATTCCAATCTAGCGCTGTTCAAAATTTATTGTTGGGTGTTTGTGGTTGGTGTTTTGTTTGTATTTGCCATATTTATCACTTATCATCATCATAATCATTTTTCTTCTAGAAAATGGCTATAATTAACAACAATCTTTAGATTCATCAAATTACCATCGGTTTTGGTGGTTTTTTTCCAAATTTTCTTTGAGTTTTTTTTTGTTTTTAGAAAATCATCTCATTCTCTAACATGCTTGATCATTGTTTGGTATTGTTTTCTCAGTTGTTCAATGATTTTTTCTTCATCAATGATGATGATTAAGATGATCGACTAATAAGTTGTTCACCATTTTTTTCTATTAAGGAACTGAACAACAAAACAAGGAAGAGCTGAATTTCTTCTTTTGTTTTTTTCGAGGTTTTTCAAAACCTAAACCTCATTGGCACAAACACACCAAAAAATACCTCATCTCAATATCAACCGACAAAAATTATTTTCGCACCTCAAAATGAAAGAGAATGATGATTGTGGGAAAAAAATATCAAAATTTTTTGCAAATAAATAGCAGCCATAAAGTTTTCTATTACGTTTTCCATTTTTTGTGGTCAATTTTTGATGGCGATTTTTTCATATAAGAAATTTGTTTCAATAATTCCAAATGAATTCCATATAGATCTTGTGACAAAAAAAAAAGTGTTTATCGTATTTGATTTGTGTTTATTTTGATGTTTCTATCTTTAAATATAAATCAAATTTTTCAACAAAAAAGGTATACAATAACTGCATCTTTATAATACAAGTTCTCTGTACTTTTCGATAAATCTTTTTCGATATTTGAAATGTTTCGTTTTTTTGTTTTGTTTTGTTTTCCACAGAACAACCCAAATTTCCTCAAGCTTTTTCTATCGATTTTCTTCTCGTAGGGTTGTTGAAACTGTTTAAAAAATAAATTTCGCCAAGAATGTAAATAACGATGATGATAGAAGAAAAAAATTCTCTAGAATCAAAATAATATGAAAAAAAAAAAAAAATCTAACTGTTTTCCAAAGTTCATTTCTGTTTTGGCATCGATTTTTTCTACACTTTTGATTTGATTCTTCTTTGAATTCTTTTGGATCGTCATGTTAAAAAAAAAATATACCCTACAGACAGAAAAGTTTCTATTTTTTTTTCTCATAGTATAGAAATGATTAAGCTGATGTAGAACATTATCGGTGTTGTAACATCATCACATGTTCGATGAGTATTGGAGAAAAAAACTTTTCCTCACTCTGATTGTTCTGAATCAGAATGTTGAAATGAAAAATGAATGGGATGAAAAAAGGGGAACATTGTGGAACCATTCATGTTCATGTTCATGTGTGTGTGTGTTTTTTTTTGGTCAAAAAGACCATTGTTTGTAATAAATCACTGAATCGTGATTGATTAAACTTGCCGAAATCAAACTTTTGACGTTTTTTTTTTGTCGATCTTCTCTATTCTCTCTCTCTCTCTTTCTGGTATTCTTCTTGATTTGTCTTTTTTTTCTCCTAGGGTCTCAAAATCAATGGTTGAGAGAAAAAAGAGAGCCCAAAATTCTTTTACCGATGATGATGATGATGATGATGATCCATTTTAATTTGCAAAATCAAAAAGCCGAGTGCTCGAGAATTCTCTCTCTCGTTGAGATTAGAAACATTTTCTACTAAAATGATCTTGTCGTTGATTTATTATAGTCTGGCCTTCTATTATTTCTCAGAAGAAGGTAACGATTGTTACCAAAAAAAATAGAAAACGATTTTTAAATACCAAAAAAATATCGTTTTTTTTTTCAAATAAAATTTATTGTTTTTTTTTGTGTTGTTTAAAAAAATTAAAACATAAAACATGTTCTCAAAAAAAAACAGCATTCTGCTGTTTCGTTGTGCTGAACTGTTTTTTTTTTTTTGTTGTGACACTGACCAAAAAAAAAACTTGAAAACCTTAACCAAACGTTCAACACATTGATCGTGTTTAAATCAATGTATGAATATGAAACCAAAGCATTACAATGTTAACAAACCAACCAAACAACTAAATCAATGACCGAATTGGCAGCGTTGGAAAAACTTTGAATTAGTTGTTTTAATTCTTTTTTTTTTCCTTGTTTATTCAATGTTTTTTTTTCAAAATTAACAGTCAAATTTTTCTTCCGCTGTTATCTCGCCGTTTCTTTTTTTGGTAGTGATTTCAATAATAATGAAACAATCATAGAAATAGAGAAACAGAGAACAAATATTAACACTAGATAGACAACACCAATTTAATTTTTCTAAAAAAAAAAGTTTCCATTCGATAAATGTTCTTTGGAAAACTTTTTTGGTCAAATTTCTTCAAAGAAAAAAAGAATTTTTTCAGTTTTCTTCTCGATCCATTCGAATCAACAGTTTGTTAAGCTAATTTTCTGAAATCTATAAATATAGAGGAGTTTTGGGGAGAAAATTCAATCAAGTAAAACACCCAAATGTCTGTTGGCTTTGGTGTTGGAATAATTTTTATATTTAATCTCTTTTTAATAAATCTTTATGTAATGGATAATGGTTTTCAATCAATTAATTAACTTCTCTGTGTGTTCACTATCGAAACACCCTCAATGTAATACTATTATTACAATGAGATAACTTTTTTTATCTGAAGCCAAAAATCCAGCTACAAATTTACTCTACTGTCTCGTGTTCCTTAAAGGAAACCAATGCATCGGTGATTTGTTGTTGTTGTTGTTGTGGTTGTTATGGATTTCATGGCTATCCTCTCTCATCGATTTCGCGGTAGTGTTTTTTTCTGAATAAAAAAAACTTTCTCTACCTGTCTATCTTATTTGTTTTTTCAAGGAAATCTTTCATTGAAGGTAAAAAAACAATGACATGTTCAAATTACACAAACAGAGAGACCAACACCTGACATTGATTGGAAACCATTTTTGATTTGGATGCTTTCAAAAAAGACCAACAACGAACGAACGATCACAACAACAACAATGTTCCACACAATGTCATGTTTTTTGTTCTTGGTTGATTGAAAGAGGAAAAAAACCAACTATAATGAAGAAAAATTAACGGGATTTTATTTCATTTTTTTTGTACCGTTATTTTAACAGTTATTTGACAAAAAAAAACTTTCTGTCTGCTTATTTTTTTGTCTATTTTTAGTTGCTTTTTATATTTATTTATTTCTATTCAGCTTGATTTTTTTTCTTCTTATAATTAACTTTTTGGCTGTTGCGTTGTGTGTGTGTGTTTCAGTCGATTTGATCTTGGAAAGTGTTTGTTGAGAACAACGCGCACACAATACAACAACGGACAAACGAACAGACGAACGAAACCTTCCGAAAAGAATGCTTCAACTGATAATTAATCAAACTTGAGAACATACGAGGAACACACAAAAACAACAACATTCAATGAATTCAGAGGATTAACACAATTCTATCTCTATTCTTTGTCTAGTCCAGTTTAACCAAAAAAAAAAAATTTGTTCTTAATTCTATGGAAAGAAAAGTGAAGAAATAGAATCGAATTCATTCATTCATTTTTTCTGGCTCACTTCTTCTTTTTCTTCTTGTTTTTAGATTCGTTTTGTTGAATTTTTCTTCTTACAATGAACAAACAAACAAGCGGCAGAAAATAATAGAAAATTAGCCAATGAGTCTATTGGTCAAACAATTGAAGACCTTTCTGTTTGTTTGTTTGTTTTCTGCGTTCTTGGCTGTCCACTCAAGCAAAATGTTTCATAATAATTTTCTTCTTCTTAATATTTTTTTTTCTTATATTTATTGAGAAACAATAATTCGAGTTTGTTTGTTTTTATCATTTTTTTTTCTCTTAACGAAAAGAGATTAATGAAATTTTGATGAACAAACATTGAAAAGCAAAGTTTGTGGAACATCTCTGAGCTCTGAATTATCAATAATTTGCTTTTGTCATAAATGATGAATAAATGAATGAATGGGTGAAAGTATTAAAAGGATGCATCGTTCATTAGAAACCGATGAGAGAACGATAATCTTCTCATTGCATTCTTGTTTGTCTTTTCGTTGAGAATTCTTGTCTTGAAGATGCATGGCATCCTTTTTTTTCGGGTGTACGATGATGATAGTGGGCAATTTTATTATTATTGGGTGTTATTATTTATTTGAACTTTGTCTTCTTTCTGGTATCGAACTCTTCATGTGAAATAATTTCCAATCTATTATAACACAAAACAAAGCGAAAAATGTTTGAAACTAAACCTCTGGAAAGAGAGAGAGAGTCTTTGATGGTGATGAATGAGAGCTTAAATTGTGTGTGACAAATGATTTTTCTACCATCTCTCTCTCTCTCTCTCTCTCTCTCTCTCTCTCTCTCTCTGATCTCACTGTCTATTTCTGATCCAGTATCCGAAAATATCCTAAAATTTCTTGTTCTAGTATGAATCCTTATTGATATTAATAAATGTTTTTCTTGCTACCGGAAGCTTTTTATATAAAAAAAGTTTCTTCTTGCTCCTTGTGAAGAGTAACATTGGATTTTTTTTTTCAAAATAAAACGTCGCTCATCATCTATTAATCAACGTTTAATGCAATTAAACTAAACGATTCGATTAGCTTTAGACTATCTCTCTCTATCTCTTCGTGTTTTACCAATGTGTTCTAGCCAGTGTTCATTGAGCACAACACCATTTTCTGGTTTTTAATTAGATCGATTTCGAAATATATCCATATCAGATATTTGAATGCAAAATCGAATATTGGTAGCAAGAGGAGGATATGATGAGAGAGAAAAAAAAATTCATTTGTTCGTTTATAAGTCGAATATATACTGGTTGGTTTTTTTTTGTCTTCTTCGGTGTTTTGTCATGGTGTTTCACTTCAATGATTTCTAAATTTTTCAGTTTTATCTTAAAGATAGTCTCTCTTTCTTTTAGGATATGTGACAAACAAGTTTAATGTAAATAATGAGAAAACCGCATATAATTTGATCAGTTCAAATATTTAAATATTATCTTTATTTGAGATTTACTGTTTAAAAAAAAATAATGAATTTTATTTTTCTTTGAAATTTTTTTTTAGCTGCATTCTTCTTGTTTTTTGGCGGATTCTTTAAAAGATTCTTCTAAAAACTAATCGAACAAAATATTCAGAGCTTCAAAAAAAAAAAAAAAAATTATTGTGCAACGAAATCAACTCTCAACTGATTCAACAATATTAAATCATCAGAATATTTTAAAATTGTGATAGAAAAATTTTTTTTCTTTTTCTCTCTGAAATTTCATTGAAATAAAACAACAAAACATGTCGTCGGCAAACGTGGTCAACATTGGACATTCGAACAGTTGGTTCGATGCATTCCAAGATAATGGCGGTCCGGTTCTTTATTCTTCAATGAATAGAACTCCGGCCGTCGAAGACATTCGTAACATTTTGATCTACATCTGTTTCACTACCTTGTTTGTTGCCTTTCTCATCATCTTTCCCGGGATCCGTAAAGAGGTATTGTGCTTTGTTTTCTTTATAAATATCTTATTCAACCAACATTGAAACGATTATTATCCGATCGTTTTTAATACAATAAAAATTTCCATATTTTCTAAAGCCAGACATTTTCTCACTTTTTTTTTTAAGTGCTTTTGTTTTAAACTTTAAAAATTCTTTCACGAACAGTATTTTCTCATTAGAGCTAGAATAGCTTAGAATAGAAAAGAAATTCTATTAATTGTATTAAACGCATTAAATTAAAGTGAATGGTGGTGGTGGTAGAATATTCAAATTTACGATTATTACACAGCTTAGCTAGTGTAAAATCTCGTTTACAATCGTAAAAGTGAAGCAGCGAAAAGAAAAACAGAAACAAAAAACAACAACAACAAACCGTGTAGTCAGTAAAGTCAGTGTATTGTACCATTTCATTTCATTCTATTTTATTTTTATTATTATTATCATTATGAAGAAGTTTGTCGTATATTTCCTTATTATCATTCAAGTTATTCAACGAAAATTTAATTTTTTTTTCTCTCGGTTTTTTCTGCTGTTGTTGTTGTTGTTGTTTATGCTGAATTCTGGAATTCTTCAGGGAGAACAACAGCAACGACAATGGTTTAGTTTTATTTAGTCTCACTAGCTTCTAGTTCACTTTGAATGATCATCAAATAATAATTTGTTTGTTTTATTTAGTTGTTTCAAAATTTGAATGAAATTTTTTTGTGGAAGAAATACTGGAGTTCCGGAAGGTTTTTTCTTTCTTAATATTTGAAACAAATTTTTACTTTAAATGATTTCTATTGGGCGTTTGGTTAGTTTGACTCTTTCTCATTATTATCGTCATCATTCAAGAAAAAATGTAATTTATTTAACACCAATAAATTAACAACAATCTTTCTCTCTCTCACTGTTCGAGGGTTGATTACAATTTAAGAATTGAGAATATGGGAGCCAAGAAATCGAGAAAACACTGGCTTTTCGTATATATAAATTGTGAATCGGTCGTTTTAATTAAAGATGCTGTTTGTATGTGTATCTCTGTGTTACCGTTTGTGTGTAAGCTGTGCAAAGAAAAAATTTATTGGTTGATATGCAAAACAAGATGATGATGCAGCCTTCTTTGCTGAAATTGATGCTAAATGTTTTCTTTTTGGGAACAAAAATAAAGAATAAAATTCTTTGGAACGTTTAATCTGTTGGTTGGTTTTTCTGTTTCGCTCTCTTTCTGTTTTTATCTATTCAAATTTTTTTGTTTGCCTGTTTGGTGATGCTTTGTTCTTTTTGCTGGGTTCTTGTTGTTGTTGTTTCAATGTGTAACGGTTTTTTTTAGCATAAAAAATAATTATAATAAAATGTCCGTACTCTTTTTTATTATTATTTTTGTTTGTTTGTTTCTCAAAATTTCTATTTGAATTTATATGTTTTGCGTGTGTGTGTGCCTGCTTGTGCCAAGAATTTTTTTTTATTATATTATTGTTACACGGCAATAAAATGGAATAACAAACAGCCAAAGAAAAAAAGAAGAAGAGAAAAACTAAAATAATAAACCTGAAACTAAACAAACAAAAATAAAGAGTTTTACGGGTTATTCTAAGAAATTCGGTTCGATATTCGGGTTGTTGTTTTTATATTGACCAAAAAAAAAAAAAAAATTTAATTACGTTAAACAGCCAGCCAGACGTTCGAAAGCAGAATCGTGGAATGGAAGAGAAAACCGCTATGAAATTTTTCTTGATTATCATCATCATCACTGGGTTTCATCCTTCATTACTCCGGTTATGGTCGATAATATTAAACAAGCCATTTCTATTCATTTATAGTCGAATTTAATTTTTTTTTTTTTTTTTGGTTCATTCGTTCGTTTATTTGTTTGTCCATTGTCGTTTCTATCCATTTATTCAATAATAATGTCTAGCTCCTCCAAGAGATAGACAATTGTGCCCACCGCACACATCAAACACAGGCTCCAACAAATTGATTCTCATAAAACTTGCAAGAAATTTGAATATTCTAGTGCTGTGTGAAACAAACAAACAAAAAAACCGAGCAAAAAATAATAAAAGTTTCTTAGGTTCGAGCGGACCCAAGCTATCTATTGCAACAACTATTTTTAATTTTATAAGAGAAAAAATCCAAATAAAGTTTTATAATTGAAACATTATATAAAAAACTTTAGCTGTTTTTATTATATCTAAGAATAAGTTGAAATTTTTAGATTAGTCTAATAGAATCCAGGGGCTTGAAAATTCAAGTTTTTTAGTTATTCTATTTAAAAATAATCTAAATTCTAGTTTTTTTTGAAAATTTTAATTTTTTCAAATACAACATCAAAGTTATGGTTTTGAATTGACATCCTATTTGAAAAAAATGTTTAATTAAGTTTTTCAAAATTTCCAACATGTCAAACAGAATAGAAGAATCTTGATAACTAATGAAATTAATATTCTAAACCAATCAACATTACCTCGTTTCTAATATGTGTCAAGAAAGTTTTTCGTTTTGGCTTTGACTCGGAATGAACCGAAATTTAGATCAGAGATAGGAAAAGACCTAGAAAAGAATTTTTTCCAAAATTGTCTTTTTGTGTTTTAGTCTATGTGGACTTTTTTCTCTGCCTGTGTTTTTCTTTTAATTCAACTAATGAAAATTAATTAGGTTTTTCTTCTTCTTTTTCTTCCTCTTTTTTCTACTCGATAATATTAACGAACACAGGCAACAACCATAAAACTAAAATTGTTGAACACTAGAATTTTTTTTTCGTCTTTAATTTCAATTCTTATTTATTTATTTTTGGTTTCTGTGAACAGAGAACAACAACAAGAAAAAACGCCAAAACAGAATGAATAAAATGAAATGAAAGATATAATTGAATTCTGGTTTTTTTTTCTTCTTTCTGTGTTTGGCTCTTCTTCTCCTGTTATTTATTCATAGTACGTTTCTTAGGGAGAAAATTAAATTGGTATAGGGAAGAGAAAAGAAAGACAGCGAAAAACTATTTATCGAAATATCGTTTTCCAGGGAAAACAACCAACCAACCAACCAATTCTATACTAGCAATAACAACAAACTCGAAAAAAAACCCGAAAATCTTTGGCTTGCTCTCTTTTTCTTTCTCTAATAAGAAATATTGAGTAAAGTTGGTTCGAAGATATCACACCAATATTTCTCCGCTAAATACCAGAATTTCCAGAATCAACCAAAGAAAACAAAATAATAATAGTAATAATAAACGAAACCTCTAAATCATAATAACCGAATCTTTGACTTTCTCCTCTGTGTGTGTGTGTGTGTGTGATAGATTTAATAGTGTTCGACTTGGCTTGTTTTTTTCTTCTCTGAATCTGGTTCTCTTTTTTCAAACCAAATTCAAATTGGCAATTGTGAGTAGGAGAGATAAAAAGAAAGTAGAAAAAAATTATTTATTTATTAGAATCTCATTAAAAGTTTCCACCAAATAATAATAAAATTGGAAAAGTATGAATTGCACTTGCGATTTGAATAATTATTTATTTATTTTTTTGTGTGTTATTATCATTAAATTTGAATGTATAATCTGGACAATTTCATTATAATATTAATAAATAAAAGTTTTATATTCGATAATAACTTTTTTAATCGAATCAAACTATTGTCGAAAGATTTTTTCTAATAGAAAATTAGTTTAATTTATTAATTTTTTTTTGAGGAAATTTCATAAATTGATTCCTTCTCTCAAGAGATTAGTCGTTTTGGTTGTTTGGTGGTTGTAAAATTTTAAATTCATTGTTCGAACAATTTTGGTTTTCTAAGAGAGAATAATTTATATTTTTTTTTATGGAGAAACTCATGATTCAATAAATTTACTAATAAAATGTGAATAATTGTAAAAGTGTAAAAATTGTAATTGTTTGAATAGCTTAACATCGGTTTACACACGGACTGTACGCATTTACTTTAAAGAAAATTTTGATGATCAATAAATTTCTTCATGACCAATTTCTCTGTGAAACACACACAATGTCACAACAACAAAACATGGTGATTTGGGTGATAATTCAATGAATTATTATCCTCAGTTAAAGGCTAATGTGATTTTTTTTTCTGTAGAAAAATTGAAAACTTAAATTCTCAAGTTTTCAATTTTAGAATTTGCATAAATTAACAGTGTTGTTGTTGTTCATACGCTTCATTTAATAAAATTTCGAGCATAAATTTGGCTTATATTGGGCCACCACAATATAAATTTTTTCATTTCAAAAATTGTTTTAATTATTAAAATTAATTGATTTGAAAAAATAAAATAATTTTATGATGCTTTCCTTAGCTTAATTTTCAATAACAATTTTAATTATTAATTTGAAATTAGAAAACAAGTGTTTCTTGGGTAAAAATTGTTTTAAAAAAATCAATTAAATTAACAGTAATAAAATTATTCATAATTGTTTAATAAAATCAGTGATTAGTAATGTAATTAATGAGAAAATAATCGTAGATATATTCGAATTGAATTAATTGAAACCTGACATGGTTAGAAATAAAAAACAAACAGATAAAACACAATGAAAGCATTTCAATTTTTTTTCCCGCTTTGACCTGATGTTTGAGTGAAAAGGATGTGTGGTGGTCCATCGTTTTAGGTCATTAATTTTCTTTAATGGTCATCTTCATCTACCAAACCCTGAAAAAAATGGGGCATACAAACGTGTGTGTTTGTGTGTGTACAAGAAACATTTGAATGTAATATTTTCTAGTGGTAGAGTTTTTTTCAAGAAAAACGATTGATTAGACTTTTTTCTCATTGCTATTTACTGTTGTATTCTATTATTATCGATGAATCAGGTTCTTTTTTTTCAAGAGTTTCACTCTTGGACTGGTTTTGTCTAATATGAGCCCTTTAGAGTTTTTTTTTTGGTTGCTTTCTTTCTCTAATGCCAGCCAACCAGACAACCAAGAAACTGAACACACAGAAAACTAAAATGTGAATCAAGTTACGAGAATTCAATTAGCAGCTTGTCGATGTTGATTATGCTCTTTTTTCTTCTCAGAGTTTCATTCAGTTTGGTCGGTTAGTTGGTTGGGGATCATGATGATGACGATGATGGTCAACAAGAAAAAAAAACTACAGACCAAACACCAAAGTTGTTCAAAAATTCTAACATGAAATGGAAGTGTTTTTGGGCCCACACAGTCAGAATCCGATCTCTTCTATTCTTAACAGAATAAAAAGAATGGAATCCAAAACAGCATCGAATCTTTTATTTATTTTCTGTCAGAAAATTTTTTTGAGGCTCTAGTTTTTAGTAATTTTTTTTTTTTTTTTACTCGATACTGAATGATTCCGAATGGTCATTAAGGATTCAAAAAATGACCGTCACTAAATAGACAAATTAAAAAACAGTGAAACCAAGAACAACACTTTTTTGTTCTCTCGGTTTGAAGCAGAACATGAAGAAAATTTTTTTTTATCAACAAAAATGACAAAAATTTTGGCTCTAAAGTAAAGTAATTTTTGTTAAAATTCTTCGAAACAAAATTTAATTAATTTAAAATTTTTTAAATTTAATTTTTTCAGATTTTTTTGTTTGTTTATTATTGTGTGGTGGTCCATCATTTCACAAACAACAAATAAATAAAGAATAACAAGAATTTTTTTTTTTCCAAATGTTTTCTAACTTGATGAAACAGTTTTCGGAACAGCGAGAGAAACGGTTTTTGATTGTTTTTACGTTCTTTTGTTGGTTTCACACTCTGAATTTTTTTTTAAAAAATATTATTCTTCTAGTGTCTTTGGGTGTCTATCTTATTTGTAATTTCATTTCATTATTATTTTTATTTATAAACTAATTTTATTTGTTTGAAAAAAAACAAAAACGTTAGGCAAATGCAAGCAATACTAACAAGAGTAGAACTAGAACCACAACAATACAATTTAAAAGTAAACTTTCAAAGAGAGTTTTTTCATTTTTGTCTTGAAACTAGAAAACAACAACAACAGCATTGCTTGTTAAAAATTTTAGAAAATAAAACTACTGAATTTTTTTTGTTCAATATTAGTTTAAAATAAATTTGCTTCGTTCTCTTGTTAAATAGAGAGAGATACAGAAATGTAAAATCAGTCTAACTAAACAAAAACTCAAGTGAATGAAAGTAGAATAAAGTTTCTTCAAGTCATGGAACAACTTCTTGAAAGTTTGAATTAAATTGCCGATTTCACTATGCGTGTGTGTGTGTGTCTTTCTTTCATTTCTAGAGTCGGTTTCCTTTTCCTTTTCTTAAATTAGGAACACAATTTCTTTGTTTTTTTTTTTTATTGGAAAAAAAATAATGCAATTTTTGTAACAATAGAAACATAAGAAATTATTTGGTGCGTGTTTGAGCACCAAAAAAAAAGAAAAATCTAGAAACCTTTAAAAAGATCTTAAAGAAACTTTGTTTGTTTGCTCGCTTACTCGTTGGCTGATATTCGTTTTTTTTTTATTTTATTTATTTATTTTTTCATATTTTATATTCTTATATGTTCTATTCTGGGTTGTTGTTGTTGTTTTACAAAGACTCGCGACAGCTTTACTTTTGATTTATGGAACAAACAAACGAACGACCAGAATATTTACAACCAACACACACACACACACACACACAAAACAATAGAACAACAAAGGAATGAATCAACTTTGCTGTTTTTTTAGCTCTCTTTTCTCATTCTCATCATTCCCTTCATTCTTTTCCAAAGTTTATTGAAGCTAGAATAAGACAAAGACTCATAAATCGGATTTTTAAAACAGAATAACCTTATTGTTTTTGTTATATTAAAATGAAAGATTGAGAGTGCCTCAATCTTCTAACATTGTTCGGTCGGTTTACTTTACTATTTTTTTTTTTCACCACAAAATTCTTTGATTTTTACCTTTCAAAAAATCACCTTGGTAGCCAGCCAGCAGCAGCAGCAGCACAAAAACCTTCAAGAACTCGAGTTTCAATTTTTTTTGAAACTTTAAAATTTTTTTCCTTTTTCACATTAAAAACAAACACCTGATTCTAAATTAACATTAATCATTACTAATAGAATTAGAAGAAAAGCAAAAACCTAGCGTCTCTAAACTCAATCAAACTTCTAATAGAAAAAAAAAATTTTTTTAAATTTAAAAATTCTTTTCGTTTGAAACTTTTCTCTCCATTCAAGCCTTTTTCTTTTTTTTTCTGAAAAGAAAAAACTTGAAACATTGTGGAGACTTGTTTGTGTGTTCTAGAAACCCAGAGTTTTCTTTTCTGATAGATTTTTGTTTGTTGAGAAGAAAAATTGCTTCATCATCTTTTTTCCCTTTTGGTCGATAGTTGACAATGTTTTTCTGGTTTATGATTCTTGAATATAACATGAATGAAACCAACCAACCAACCAACCAGAGAAAAATGTTTCTCAAATATTTTAGATAGAAATAGTGACAATTAAGTTTTCTTAGTTTCAGAGAAAATTTTCTTCTACTCCTATCCTCTCGGTCTGTAATGAATTAAAGTGAAATTTAATTTCATTTTTTTTTTTCGTTTCGTTTTCATTCTGTTTCATTTCAATTCTCGGGTTGTTTCTGTCGTCATCGACGTCGTCGTCGTCATCATCATCGAGAGCTTTATTATCGTTTGATTTAATTACAAAGTGCACTTAGTCTTGATGAAATTGGGTTTTCTGTCTTCTTCTTCTTTTTTTGGTTTGTCTTCTAAACTTTTTTCTTCTTCTTCTTATACTTGAAAAACACAGGCACCAAGAAACTTTTTTTTCCTCTTGGTTCCACTCCAAAAATTTGTGTCATTTTATGTTTGTTTTCGTGCGATGATAAAAAAAATGAAATGGAATGAAAATTGAAAAACTCTAAAAAAAAAGAATGGATAAACTTTTCATTTTTTCTCTTTGGTTGAGGTAAAATTTAAGAAATTTTTGGCAAAAAAAAAATAGAACCCAAATTTAACGATTTCAAGTGTGTGTGTGTGTGCTAGGTGTATCCACAATCCATTTCTTGGGTTTTTTGTCAAGTAGTTTCTTGTGAATCGTCATTGTCGTTCTCATTGACAACAGAAACAAGCCGATTCTCTTCCTAGATTCAAAATTAGCCTTGGGTTTGGTTCAACAACAAGGAAAAAAACTTAAAACTCGAAACTCTTAAATTTTTGGAAAAAAAAAATAAATTCAACTTTTTACTGAAAAATTTTTGTTTGAAGAGCTTCTTCTCATTTATTTATCTTTCCAAAATTTTTTTATCTCAATGATCAGAACAAATTCCCAATTAATCAAAACAAAACCGAAAAAAATCTATTAAATATTTTCAAAGATTTTCTGCACTGTTCTCAACTCTCTGTCAAGATCAGAGAGGAATCAGAAGAAGAAAAAAAATTCGATTAAAAAACACTCCTGTTCCTATTCTGAAATACAGAATTTCTAAAGATTTAAAAAAAAAAAAATTTAAAATGGCTGTTTTGGTTCGTCTCTCTCTCTCTCTCTCTCTCTACCTTGTGATGGAAAGTTCTCAAAAAACTTTTTCCAATCAAATTATTAGTTAGTTTAGGTTCTCTTTCAGGAGAAAAAAGTTTCAATTAAAGTTTTTCTGTTTTTTTTTTGTTTGAAAAAAAAACTTTTCCAAAACCACTCGAAAACATAGGGCAAGTTTTTTTTAATTAAATTAAATTTTTTTTCTCTTTAGTCTGAATTGAAACAAAATTACTTTGAAACAAATCAAAGCATCATCACAATAATGCTGTAACTGAATAATATTATTATAATATTATTGATTTCATTAAAAAAAAAAATTTTCTTGGTGAACAGAGAGATTCATCACACGGATCATCATGTGATCCATGTGATCTATCATCAATCAAAAGAAGACAAGAGTTTTTTTTTTTTAATAAATTAAATATTTAAAAAAAACTTTTAGAGTACTGTTGGATCGGCACACACACACACACACAGACAATCTCTCTGGTTGTCATCTTTCTGGTTTGGTGCTCTTGCCGTTGTTGTTGTTGTTGTTTTATTCTGCTGTGTTTCTTTCATCAACTGTGATGTGTTTGTTTGGGTAAATGTTAGAAGAGAAAAAAATTAATATAACAAAAATAAAAAAAAAAACAAGACAAAAACGAACACGGTCTCTTTAATCGAAACAGAAGCAGGACCCAGATATTAGAACCCGAATGCCGTATTAGAATCCAAAAATTGTTTGGAACCCAAATCCCGGGCAATTAGCGTTAAGAGTTTTCTTATTATAAAACAAAAAATTTGTCTTTTGGTAGAGGGAAGAAAAGATATTCATTCATTTTTTTTTTCTCCTTCTCTGGTTCACTGTTTGTGTGTGTTGGTGTTTTTGACTAATGGAAAATTGATTAACTAGAGAAACCCAACAAAACAAGAGAGGATGAACTTGGAGTCCTAACAACAACAAAAAAAAACTGGTTTAATGATAATAATAAATCACTGTCAAGGTGAATATAATTTTCATAAATTTCCATAGTGTTTTGCGTGTGTTTCGTTTATTTTTTTCTTTTCTGGTTCCTTTTCTTCAATCAGAAGTTTATGAAATTTGTTCTAGTTTCGAATCAAGTTTTTTTTTAAACCAAAACTTGGGATTTTTTTTCTCGAAAAAAACAACGCAAAAAGCAGAAAATTTGCATTAATCAAAATTCTAAATTTTTATTCTTTTTTTTTAAATTTTTGAAAATAATTTAATTTTTAAAATCAAAGATTTATCAGTTTTCAAATTATAATCATATTTCCAGAGAATTGAATAGAATAGTAAAAACATTGTGTAGGTTTTTTTTCTGTTTGAATATTTACACACCTTGTAATTTATTTTAATAATTTTTGAAAGAGAAAAATTATTTAAAAACTTGAATAAGTTTTTAAAAATTATTTGAAGTTTTTTGCTTGTTTGTTTGCTCATCATCATCCATGTTTAGTGAATTGTCATTGTGTTGAGTTGTTTTATGTGTTTGCTTTCTCTCTTTCTTCAACCCGGTGCCTAATGAAACTCTGTCTGTGTACGCTGTTCCTAGGCTAGGACTAGCAAGTAGAGGAAACTTTTCTCTTCAATAAAGATTCTAAAAAAAACCTACTTTTCATCTTATAAAAAAAAAATTCATAATAGAAAGAAAAAAAAACTTTTTATAAATTATAAAGATGAATAAATTTATTATAATTCAATTTTAATAAAGTGATGGAGAAAGAAAAGATTCTCCACTGGTTTAACTATTAATAACACCACCTCTTTCTCTCTCTCTCTCTCTCTCTCTCTCTCCTCACTGCCATAGACCTCACACCACCATTATCAAGTTTGACGTAATTGTTTTGCTCTCACTTTCATATATAAATCGAGAAAAGGAAAAAATTTTTTTAAGAATATTCTGTCAATGTTTTGGTGTGTGTGTGTGTGCGGTGAATAAATTAGTATATTTTTGATTTACTTACATGATAATTTAATTCAAGTTTGTTTTTCTTTTAAATTTTTCTGTTTGGAAATGACGAAGAAGAAGATTCTAATCAGCTCCCAGATGTTTGTTATTTCGTTTTTCGTTTTTTTTTTCTTTCTTTCAAATTTCAAGAACTTTTTCTTACTTCATCTTCCATCTTAAGTTAATCTCAAGTTATAGTTATTTCACCAAAATTTTCTTAGGAAAAAAAAAATTTGTTAGAATAAGTTTTTGCTGGATTGAAAAAGCTCGAAAGCTTTCTTTTTCTTTCTAAAAGCAAACGATGATCCAACTTGATCAGAAAACATATTATTCATCCAGTTTCATGTTCATTTTGTTTTTTGTTTTTTTTCTAAAATAAAATTATCTTTTAACCAGCTTTTTAAACACAGATTAGATTTTTTTTTGTTGTTAATAACAAGTATTTTAGTTGAATGAAACCATCTAGGAACAAAGTCTAAGTAAACCATCTTTTTCTCTATTATCGATAAATCAAAAAAGAAGAGAATTTGCAACTTTTTTTCCCAAGAAAAATTCATAAAATTTTCATTGTGAAAACTCTTGTTTGGTGTTTCAAAGTACAGTTTTTGTATGGAACAAAAATAATAATAAAAAAATGAACAGAAAACGCATTATTTATTTTATTAGAATGAAAAATTCAGAAAAAAAAACACCAGAAAATCTTAATAGAAAGTATTAATTTTATTTCAACAACAACAACAACACACACACTTTTTTTCTGAAGCTATGCGTGTTCTTTATATTGTTGTTGTTTGATTAATGCGTTTCATATTCCATTTTTTTTTGTTTGTTTGCTACAATCATACGATCCATTCTTCTCTATCCAATAATACGATGAGTTGGGTTGTTTTCAGAAGAAAATTTGGCTCGCTGTTGGTGTTTACCAAACAGAAACTATTTATTTTAATCCAATTTAAAAAAAAAATTTTTTTTACTGAAACTTTGTAGCTTTTTTTTCAAACTAGAATCCAACCAGGTATTCTAAAAATAAGAATAATTAGATGAAAAGAAACTTTTCGTTTCTATAAATTTTGAGACGGTTTCTACAAAAGTTTTTTTCTTTAAAATAAACGGGTTCAGCATTTTTTTTTTTGCTGATGATGAAGAGGTTTCATTTATTATTTATAAGTTTTTTGTTTTCTAGCTATAACAAGAATCATAATAAATAAAGTTTTATTATTATAATTGAAAAGATGGACATTTAATTAAACAAAAAAATTTATAAAGTTTTATCTAAATAATAAGACAAAAATTTTCTAAAAATGGCAACAAAACGATTTTTTATCGAAATTTTCAAGCAAAAATCAATAGTTTGGGTGTGTGTATGAGATTGGGATGTGTCTTTCATTGTGCTGGCTTGTTTGTGTTGACCTGCCTTGCCATTTTTTTTTTTTTTAAAAAGAACAAAATAATGGTTTTCATTTAGCAAAATTCTTTCAACAAAAAAAAAGGAAAAAATATTATTCTTTGAATAAAGAAAAAAAAGTTTGTGAAAAAACTGTCGGAAGTTTCAATCTTTAATGTATATTTTTAGAATTTTTCCAAGTCTCATACTATTAGAAGGAAGGGAAGGATAGGACGCTTATATGAAAAAGGCATAAACTAACCCACACACACCCCACACTAGAAAACACACACACACACACACACATTCCCAAGAAAATATTCCCCAAAACGATGAATGATATATTTTTCTTGTTGTCGTTATTGTACCAATTTATTCCATTAACAATCACCCCGACAAGAAGACCCTGTGGTCTACACACACAGTTTGTTTGTAAAAAGGTTGTAGGGGACGCGTGGTGTGGTGCAAGTGCAAGAAACAAAACAGAAAAATAAAACCAAATTGGCAACCAAGTTCCAAGTCAAGTAGAATTCATATGATTCGGGATATAGAAATAGCTGTTAAGAGAAAAGAGAATAAGCAGAGGAATGAAAACCCAACTAGCTAATATATAACCAGAAAAAAAAATGGAAAATAGGAAAATAAACGATTTGTCATATTTTTTTTCATATTATTATTGCTGTTGTTATTGTTATGTTTTCATGGAAAAACACACACAGAGAATTACATACAATAAGAGAATTTTTTTTATATTTTTTTTTTACAAATTTCTAGAAGTTTTTAGAAATCTTCTTCGACCAGAGAACCTAAAAAATTTTTTTAGCAATTTTTATTTATTTATTTTTAATATTTCGAATATTATAAATGTTTTGGTGGAGACTCTGGGTTTTCTCTTCCAATTCTTATATTATAATAAGTATAATTCGTATATTTAAATATTATTTTGGAGTTACTGTTATCGGCTGTGGCTGATTTTTTTTTTTTGCCCCAGAATCAAACAAAGAGTGAAAATCTCTAAACTAAATAGAAAACACACACACACAGTGTAGAACAGCATAAAAATCTTTAAAAGATCGATTCGAATATAAATATGACCATTATGGTTGGTTGGTTGTGTTGTTGTGTGGTGTCTATTTGGCACGATTATTATGCTGGTCAACTTGGAATGAATTTCATCATGGACATAGTGTTCTAGAATCCTAGAGTTTTGAGCAGCTTTTAGAGAATCGATAACAATCTTTAAGAAATAATAGTTTGTTTCAATAATTTTTTCAGCAGTTGTTTCGTAGTTTCTTTTAAAAGATAATTGAAATTTTTTTTTTCAAAAAACTAACTTTCTTGAAATCATTGTTGTTGAAAAATACTTTTTTTTCAGAAAAATTTATTTAGAAAGTTTTTTCCTTTGAAAATTTGAAACTCTGATCAATTCATCATCATTATCGGTTGGTTGTTGTTTGTTTGGCATAGTTGTCATAGACGTTGTCAACAAGAGGAGAACATATCTTACTGAAGTGTGACATTAAATTTTCAACTAAGAAAATGATGATACAATCGATGTTTTTCTCGTTCTGCTTTTTTATTTAAAGAAGTTTCAGTCAATGTTATCTTCAGAAAGAAAGATCACAATGTTATACATCATGTCACATTGTCATTTAGTTTGAGAGAGCTTCAGTTTTTTCAGATGATCGAATCATCGAGTTCATGGAAAGTTTTCGAAAGTAATACAAAAACGTTTTGCAGAGAAAAAAAAAATCTGTCAAGAAGAGATTCTAGAAACAAAAGGAAACAAAGAAAGATAACGCTTGTCAATCATGACATCGTGTCATTCATATCATCTCGCACTCACATCTCTTCTCTTCGATCAATCTTTAACAAATGGAATTATTAAACCTAGAGAAAACAAGACCAAAGAATAATCTCTTGTTTTTTTCTCTTCTTCAGAGAGTCTTAAGTTTTTTTTAAAAAAAATATCATTCTTTTTAGTGAACCAGAAAAGATTAAAGTTTCTTTTTCTCTGGTTTGAATCGATTTTTATAGAAAAATCTAGATTTCAGAAACTGAAATATAAAATAAAAGCCCATTTTTTTATTTTAAAATAGATTCCGAGAATCCTAGAGCCTTAGTTTTTTCTCTTCTAATACAGTTTCTTTACAAGTTCTTCACAATCCTCATCCTCTATAATTTTGGTTACAAATTCAATGTTTTTTGAAAAAAAAAATATTAAAAATAATTTATAATTCTTTTTACTAAAATTTACTATTTTTTTGCATTTTTCTATTTACAAAAAAAATTGAACAAAATGAAAAACGATGGACATCCAAACTGGTCGACCAATCTCCGAAAATCCAAAACTCTCCATTCAACCATGAAATTCTTGGTTTCATTTCAATTTGTTTTGTTCCACGTCTTGAAACGTTCTATTTTTTCTCGAATATTATGGTGTTTATGAATGTTTTCTTCTTTCCAATGGATTCTATGATCGATGTCATTCATATTTTTTTTGTTCTCTGGTGGGGAAAAAAACAACATCAAACCAATCATTCATCATTTTTTCTATCCTGTGCCATGTTCTCTCTGTGTGTGTGTGTTCGATTAATTCTTGTTCATATTTTTTTCGGTTCTGTTTGTTTTTCGTTGATCTTCTTCTTCTTCGGCTATTTAAACTTTATCCTCTTCATCAAATGAAATTCTCGGAACCAATGAAATAAAACCAAAACAACCAAACTAAAATCGATCGGTGGGAAAAAAAACGTCAAAATTGACGTACAATAATTCTAAAAAACCCGAAAAACATTCAAACAAACTAACAAACTGTTTCTGGTTAAATGGCATCATCATCATTATCTGGCAACCAAAAAAATTTGAATGTCATTAAAATACTTCTGTTGATGATTGGTTTTTGGATTTGCCCTGAAATTTCCATTGAAAATCGATGAACTCTGTTGAATGGCTTAACTACGATTTTTTTTTTTTTTTTGCTTATCAATCTAATCAAATCGATTATGAAACAATGATTCGATATCGGATTGATGATCACTACCAAAACCAACGCAGAGATTTTCGACATTCATCTGTGTGACGACCAGTCTGTTCATCGGAGCTGTCATACTCAGTGAGTTGAATTATCATATTAGTATTCTAAATATTTTTTTTTTTGAAAATTTTAGCTTCAAATTGTGGAACGAATTGGCATAGGGCCAGTGGCTCGATTTCCAGCCCGTACAGGGCGTTCTCTCGTGAAAAAATCTACGCCGATGTTGGCGTTCATATTGGTCTCGACAGTGTCAATATCACTTTGAAAGGTACGATTCTTAAAATTTAATTCTTCATTAATCATGGTAATTGTTTTATTTTCTTTTTTTTTTCCAAAAAAATTAAATCAATCACCATATTAGCTCATCCAATACATCAACGCCACGAACACATCAACTACAACGAACGATTTTATTGGATTGGGCGTAAGTACAACTCTCTGTTTAATTTAATTTACTAGAATTCATGGGTTCGCCGGGTTTAGCTAAAAAGCTTTCCATTTCGAAAGACTTAATTTATTTTGAATGGAGGTCAAGCCGTGAAGTCTGGTGTATTAACACCCGGATAGTTTAGTTTGATGTGTGTTTGTGCTGTTTATTAGAAAACAATTTTACATGTTTGCTAGACACACACACACACACAAACACACAGTGGATTTTCGCATTCATAATGTCTGATCAGTTCACTGTTGGAATCCTTTTCTTCTTCTTCTTCTTCGTTGGCCTTTTCTCCCGAATCAGCCTTTAATTCGAGTTTAGGCTGAGTAGTGTTTCTCAGTGGCTTAGCATTTCTGTTTTTCTATTGGCAAACAACTTAAATCACCACTTTACCCATGTATGGCCTAACAAAAAATAAAAAAAATAAAAAATGATGAGCTTTCAAAATTTTCAGACAATTTAAAGTTTTGTTTCCTTCTTTTGTTGTTTATTTATTATTTGTTGATACTCTAGTACACTTCATCTTCTTAGCAAAAGAAAACTGAATTGTGAATTGAAATTAATTTTCCAACATGGAAGCTCGTATCCGCCACCCTGCACCTTCCTAAAAGTTTCACTAAGCGTGTGTGTGTGTGTGAGTCCTTGGAACGTCTATATAGAATTTGAAACAAGAAAAAAAAAATTTAATTTATTATTTGTTTAAATTTTAGCTCAAATTTTTGCTTTTGAGACAAAACAAAACCAACAGCCAAAGAGAGTTTTTTTTTTCAAAGATTCTTCTTGTTTTTTTTTCTCCATAAAGAAAGAATTAAATCTTTTTTGCTGCTGTTGTTAAATTTTTGAACTCAAAAGTCTTTTGAAAAAGAGAAAAACTTTGTTTACTTCTAGAAAAATTAACTATGCAAATGATGATAATAGGAAACAAATGGACCAAAGGGGAAAGGACAACAAGGAAAAAAAGTTACAAATTCATCAAATTCTGTTCTCGAAGAGAAACGAGAGAAAAAGATGAATCTCACACACACACATACACAGCCATCTTAGTTTACCCAGGATTCTTGGAAAGAGCTTTGAACAGTGGAATCCATTCTTCACCAAAAGTTTTTCAAATTTTTTTTTTTCTTCTGATTAGTTCAAATTCAATTTCTTCAATGCAAAGCTGAACTAATTTTTGGGATGATTGAATTCTTTTCTGTTTTGTTTTTGGGTTTATTTTTGAATATTTTTCTCCATGTTTTTAGGTGTAGAATCGATTTTTTTCTCTCCTTTTTAATATTATTCTTGGTTCAGTTTTTTTTCCTGGGTTTAGTTTCAAAAGAACTGAAAAGTTGAGAGAAAAAAAAGCTGTTTTTGGCTTGACATCACACTAGCTAGCTAGCTTGTTTGTTTGTTCGTTTGTTTGTGTTTCGGATTACCCGTGGTGCGGACACATTCTAAACGGAAACACTCTTCCCGTTTTCTTCTCACAGGCTGTGTTCGGGTTTTTTTTTTTTATAAAACAAAATCTAATCCGTCTGTTATAATAGAAAAATAATAAAAATTGATTATTTTATATGTTGTTGTTGTTGTTGTTTTTTTTTTGATGTTGATTTTTTGGGAAAATTCAGTTCCAGACCAAAGAAAAAAAAAAATAGAATAAAATTGGTGCCAAACACCAGGGCGTCTTGTTTTTTTTTTTTTGGTTTGTTTGTTCGTTTGTTTGTTTATTTGTGTGACTCTTGTTCAACATGTTTTTCCAATCAATATTCATAAACGTTTGTTGTGCGTAAAAAAGAATTTTTTATTCGGAAAAACCGAAAAACGAAAAAACTCGGGTTTGGTTGGATTTCATGCTTCGGGTTTGTTTTTGTTATCCGCAAGAAAAAAAACTTTAATGCATCTTTTGTGTTCATTTTTCTCCCATTCATTCATTCATTTATTCATTCATTCATTTTGGTCGCTTTCCCAAAACTCGTTTCAAAACAAAGCAACAAAAATTTTGATTTTTTTTTTTCTTCATACATCAAAGCATCGAAAGATGACCGTAGGGCTTAATCCAGACCCGAGATTCAGAAATTAAACAGAAACGGCAGTCTAGCAGTAGAAAAAAAAACCAATAAAAAAATTTTTTTTAGTAAATAAATTTCTTTTCTATGATATATCTTGAATTGTAGTGGTTTTTCCAATTTCTGGACAAAAATTTTTTTAAAATAATAAATTTCCATTTCTTTTACAAATAAATAAAAAAAAAATTTTTCTCGAGTTTTTTCCTTTGAAACAGCAATTGAAACTGAAACAACTATTTAATTATTTATTTATTTATTTTCTGTTGTTTTTCATTATTTAAAAAAAAAAAAACAATCAGCCAACAAACAATCAAGAAAAAATGTTTGCTTTTCTACAAAGTTAAAGTACTAGGTTTCCGTTGTTAAGGCTTCAAGTAAACAAACAGATTTACCAGAACAAAAAAATACATGAAATTTAATTGAAATTAATTATAAAAAACAAAACAGAAATATCTTTTCTCTTGTTTTCTTTAGTTCAAGATTTGGGTGAGAAAGAATCCTGAAATTTAAATCATTTAGAATTTTAGTCTGAAAAAAAAAATTTTCTTCTTTTTGCATTTTAATCTTTTTCTTCATTGAAAAACTGTCTCGCTTTCTTAATGTTAATGATGAATTCTAAAAATAAAACCTATTTGAAAAGCTTTGAAACATTGAAACATGGTATATGAATTATTGAATAAAAGATTTACCAGATGATACCCCAAGTTATGATCGAGCTACCTGATGTTATTATCACTGTTTTATTCTCCATTCTACTGATTGAACTTTTTTCTCATACTTTCTTGTATGATGAACCAGTTTCTAAATTTCTAGATTTTTTTTTTTTAGTTTTTTGATTCTCGGTGGCGAACCGATGTTTCAAATAAGGTTTTCAGAAGTTTTTTTTTTTTACTTTTTCGTTGATGGTGGTGGTAGATACAATTAATCTACTTTGATTCGTGATTATCATCATTACCGTCATTACTGTATTATTATTGTGTTGTAGCAATGTGAGCTTAAAATAGGAAAAATTTCAATGGGCTTTACATAAATCACGTATGTTCCGTTCCTAAGCTCCTAGAAAAAAATAATGATGAACGTAGATCAACTTTTTTTCGATTCTCCATTCTGGCTTCAAATAAATTGAACAGTACAGCAAGGAGTATTAGTTTAGTTAATCTCCTCAGGCAGGCAACTAAAACACCAACAACCAAAAAAAAACAAAACAAAGTAAAGACTAAAAAATCACAATAATTGATTGAAAATGTATCGAGTACAATCTAGACAAAAATAAGACCTAGGAAACGACCCTAGGACACTAAGCCTTGGACAGTAAATTGTTTTTGAAAAAAAAAACAAAAAACAAGAAAAAAAATGAAAATTAATTCGAATCATCGTGGCAATTGGTTCGATTTAATTTGATCATTTCATATACATTTCACATACTATAAAAAAAAAAACATTTAAATGGATGATTCTCTCGTGTCAATAGGACATTAATTTCCAAACGAACCCAAAAAATCAGAATTTTCGGTTTTCAATAATTCTCGTTCAACCACTAATCGATAGATTGATTTTTTACTAATTTTGTTTTTTTTTTTCTAAAAAATTACTCCGGTAATTCTTCCCATAATTAACGGAAAGAATCGAATTTTATTATTTTTAATAGAAAAAAATAAAAATTTAGCTATAAAAAATATATTAAAAAAAAACAACGATCATTTGGTAATTTTTGATTACCCGAGAATAAGCCCAAAAAGTTTTACATTTAATTTCGCATCAATGTTTTCCAAGCCCGAAAACAGGCTATCCTCTGACCGTTGTGTCATATTGCGAGATTGAAAAATTTTTGCGAATATTTTAAAACTAATGAATTCGTACCAATATTTAAAAGCGTACCAGCTCAACTATTTTCATTCAATTCTATCTAATTTAACCATCTATTTGAATAAATCACCGTCTCGCTCGTTTCGTCTATATAGAACTAGGAAATTGCTTTCGAATAGTTTGAGACAAGCACTGTTGGCCTGTTTTGTTTTTTTTGTTCTGTTTTTAGAAAATGGAAATTTTTCTTTCCATACATTCCATGGTGTAGAGAAAATAAAAATTATTACTATTAAACAGTCAATCGAATCAATTGCAGCGGGTAATTGTTCTTTTAATTTGATGATTCCATTAATGGAACATCACTTCTTTAGTTTTGATGGCATTTTTGTTTGAAAAAAAATAAAAATTCTACTCTTATGAATGTCATGTCAAACGACCTATCATTTTGAATCATAATCATCATTCGAATCAAGCTCTATAATTAGAGCAATGATAACTTTTTACGACAAAAAAAAGAAACACCAAACCAAATCATCGATCTGACATTTCTCTCTGGAATAAGGTCAAACTAGAGAAAAAAAATTTAATTTAACATAAATTATAACACAATAAATAACAGCATGTGCTGGATTTTTCTATTTCCAAATAGAGCATTTTTTTTTTGTTCCAAGTTATAACAAATAACTTTATCTAAAATTTCTGAATAATAAAAATCAACTGGAAAAAACTTCAAGTGGTTTTGTTCTTTAGGTTGCTTGATTTTGATGTGATTTTATCCTAAAAAAATCAAACAAACGACAGATGGCACACAAACAAACAAATATCAACCTTCAATAATGGCCAAAAAAAAAAAAACAACTCTCTTGTTATAAAATTATGGCCCTATTTGTTCTAGCCTAGAATAGAAACACACATACACAACGAGAGTCAACACAGAGAGAATCCTCTCCATTCAAAGCTTTCCCAGAAAAAATAATAAAATTTGTAATTTCAAGAGAGAAAGAAAAACAACAAAATTTTTATTTACAAAGTAAAGCATATTGTTATTATTATCATTACATTATTATTTGGTTGTTCCAATGTTCCCTGAGCAATCATTGTACCACCACCACCACATTGTTTGTTGGAACATATGGATTATGTAGCTATTTTCTCTATTACAAATTTGTAAATCTATTGCCTAAAATAAATTTGTCGCTTGTTTTCTCAAAGCTTAATTGGTATTTAAAGAGTTCGATTCAGTTAAGTTGGACTTTTGTTTTTTTTTTTTGTCTTTCTCTTTGATGATGACATTTTCTTTTCTTGTTGTAAATGTCAACACAAAACACACAAAACACCAAAATTTCCTCTTAATCAAAATTCACTAATAATTGGCTTTGGTTGGTTGGTTAGTTTGTTTGGTTCGGTTTTTGCTGGTTTTGAGTTTTTTTTGTTCCAAAAAACTTGTTCCAAGAACCAATTTGGGAACATAAGATGGAACAAAGAAGAACAACATTTTATTATCATTTTTTTTTCTCTTAACTTAACTCTCTGGTATTCTTAGGCAAACAAACAGAGAACAGTGCTCTGAGGTTGAAAAACAAGAAGAAAGAAATTTACTAGAAGAAAAAAAAAATCTAAAATTCTAAATTTGTGAGAATTTGAATTCATTAAAAGGATTCTATATCATTATCGTTATTGTTCCTGAAACGATCCGTTACTGCTAAATGTTTTTTTTTCTCTTACTTGTTTGCTCTACATTTCAATAGAGTGTTTTTTTTCTAGTGAACAAAGAAGATTCTAGATATTTATTTTTATATAAAAAATTCATGTTATAATTCTTGAAATTTTAATTATATACTTTTTTCTTTTTTTTTTGGTTCCAACTTGAAACCAAAAAAGTTTTGGTTTTAATTTTATAATTATAAATGACGATGATGATGATGATGACACATCACATTACAACCAAAAAAAAAAGAAAAAAGTTTTAAAATTTTAGTCTCAATGAATTTCTATTCAATTTGGATTCTGTCGTCTCCATCATTCAATGAAAAGTGTTTGAATCTTTTTTGGATCTTTTCGAAGATTCCAACAAGAAATCGTCTGGAATCTTCTAGACTCTCTGGATTTTGGTAGGAAAATGATAATCATCATAATGATAATGATAGGGAGAGAGAGAGAGAGAGAAAAATTAACGCCATTGTTAAACGAGCCGAATGATGACCAAACCATTTTTTTTCATTTCATTATATATAATCTATATTAATAATAATAATGTTACCAGAGAGAGAGAGAGAGAGAGAGAGAAACGTTCTCTAGTTTTAAAGAACTCTCTCATTCATTCATTGGTTGGGTTTATTTATTTGCTTGTTGGTTGATCATTGTTTATTATTATGTTTGTTTCGCAAAAATATCTAACAGTTTTTCTCTGATCTGGTTTTGGTTTAGTTGTTTGCTGGTATCAAATTCTGTTGCTAGAATTCTCTCAGCTTGGTTTTTTAGATTGCTGGTTGGTTGGCTGGCTGGCTGGCTGGCTGGAAGAGATTGGTGTCAGAGAGGCCTTGGCTGGTCTTTTCTAGTCTAGTCTATGGAGTAAAGCCATTCGAGCGCAAACCAACTAAAACTAATTTCCTTCATTCTCTCATCATTCTGGCATCCCAAATCGAATTAACTCTTTTATTTTTTCGCTCTAGAGTTTCGTTGAATAAGTTGTTTCAGTTGAAATAGTGGAAACAAATGAATTCCAATGCTTTATATGGAACAATAATTTCTATTAACAAATGATCACACAGCTTTAGATTCAGTTCTTGGCTATAGAAATCGTTCACATGTTCCGTAACTTCTTTCAGAAATATCTAGAAAATTTTCTGCTTTAAAGTGAAAAAAAAATTCCTCTAGAAAAAATTGCTCATTTTCAAGGTGTAAAAGCTGGAATCTCTAATTGAAATTACAATTAATTGAATTATTATTGATAAATGAATCCTTTTCACTGTTCTCCACTCCCCCCCCTCACCCAATCTGCTGTACTTCGTTTCAATGGTTTTAAGTTTTGGAGTTTTTTTTCCTACTTGTGCTGCCTTCTGTTGCACATTATTCAAGAAAATTCCTCTTCTTTCAAGTTTCTTCAAAATGAATGAAACGTTTAGTAAAACCACCAGTTAGCATTCTGTTCGTTTGCCCATAAAATTTAAAACTCAGTTTTTTTTGGAGAATTCATTGAATTTTTTTTTTAATCTAAAACCGATTTCATAAAATGGTTTCCCGGGGAGAAAACTTGTAGAAACTTGCTTGAATTGAGTTGGAATGATTTACCGAATTTTTTTCTAAAATCGAGAATTCCAGGTAAATTCAATTATTTTAAAGGTGGATCGGTGGTTGGTTGGTTCATATTGATATGTTGATGAATAAAACTTTAAAAAATAACATCCTAGGTGCGCAAACTCAATGGACCAGTGGATATATTCATTTATATATAATACAGTAATAATAATTTTTTTTTCGCTACCCACCACATCTATCTCTATTCCTATTTATCTGGTTCCCTATGTTGTGTTTTAAAACGGATAATTTTTTTTTTTCTCTACTTTGGTCCAGGTATATTCTGCCTTGTATGTACCTGAAATATTAGTTATGAATTTTTTCTGTTTGTCAGGTTTAGTGTTTCCATAATAACCATACGATAAGACTACGACAAAAATCAATTTTTTTTTTTTTTAGAACAAGCGATTTCAACTAGTCTCTCAAGAAAAGAACAGTGTTTACTTTTATTTATTGTTTTTTTTTTTTTTTAGAACTATTCCAAAAACTGTTCAAAAGAAACAAATTAATTTGTTTTATATATTTCAAAAAAAATAAAAATAAAA